>CM017325.1:2124720-2146505 GCA_006937295.1 Carpinus fangiana | reverse complement strand
CTCCCTCCAATGGCACTCACCGGCACCGGCGCCGGCATCTCGTTCTCCCTCCACCAGATCCTCTCCCCACCGTCACTGCCGCCGAAAACCCTTTCTTTTCCCTCTTTTTCTTCCCCAACCCCATTTTTCTCCCCCCACCGGCACCGTGCGTCCTCTCCTCTCCCCACCATCACTGCCGCCGACGACCACCTCCACATTCTTCCATCATCTCCGGCCAGAACCCATTCCCCCACGAGAGGCAGCCCGTCCCCCCACAAACCCTCATTTTTCTGAAACCCAAAATGAGAGGCATCTCTTCCTCCACCGTCACTGCCGCCGACGAGCCCAAAACCACTCCCCCTGAACACATTTCGCTGCCACGTCTTCAGGGAACACCAATACGAGGTAACTTTCCTTTTCGTTTCTTTTCCTTTCTTTGAAAATCATTTCCGTATGTTATGGGTTGGTTTTTCTGAATGGTTTTGCGGAGGAGCTGTGATTGTGTTTCTGGGGTTCTGGTAAAGTCCATTTTTGTGTCTTGGATCTTTCGGTTTGTCCTTGATTTTTTTGTTTGATTTTTCTCGTTAATTTTACCTGTGCTGGAAATTTGGGTTGTTTATTGGATATTTGGGTTGTTTATTGTTTGATCTTTGGGATAGAAGGAGAAGAGAATTTGGGAGACATGGAACATGTAAATGAATTGATGAAATTTTTGGAGGGGGGGAAATTTTTGGAAGGGAAAATGAAATCTGCCGGTTTAACCCAAAATGTGTTTGTTCGTGTTTTTTTTTTTTAAAAAAAAAAACATTTCTCCTTCACTGTTTCCTTAATGAAATGAGAATGAAATGAAATGAGAATGAAATGAGAATGCATAGAAGCATTTCTCCTTCACTGTTTCCTTAATCTCAAACGGAAATGGAGTTTATGCCCCACCTTTGCAGCTTCTTTATTGATCTTATCCGCTTTAACACGCAATTTCAAGGGAATTTCCATAAAGGAGGCTTAATTAATTTGCAGCACAAAATCTTGGGGAATAAAGCAAAATGTTTAGGAAACTTCCTCATTTTGAAAGGGTTGGATTCTTTCTAGTTCTGGACATTTCCATTGATGGTATATATATGTCCTTTTCTCTGTGATTGATCACTTACCATGCATGGGAATCCTAGCTACTAGCTAGCATGCTGATAATTTTTCACTTTTACATATCACATTCACATACATAATTCTTGCAGTGAAAACTCTAAACTTCATAGTACATACGTTGTAATTTTTAGAATACAGACAGACAGACAGCCTATAAACCAGGCAGAGATGTGGGCTTAAAGTGTGTTAAATTAACACATTTTGGCTCAACTTGATGCCTTAAAAAACCTAACAAATCATTGCTCATAATGCCAAAGTGCCAACTAGCTAGTACTACCCCTACTGCACACGCATTTAGGAAAATGAAAGATGAATAGCATATACCACCATTAAAAAGAAACATGGCTTTGACGAGTTTTCTACAACAAAAAGTTGACATACACACACAGTCCATGATCCCAAAATATGAAGAGTGGTAGACTAATCCTGACCTCCAAAACTTTAGCTCTAACCATTGCAATTTTTTTAAAATTTAGATACCTGACTTTGGGAGCTTCTAAAGTTTTGGGGGAGTGATTGTAAAAGCGAAGAAAGATTAGGGAGGATAAGTGAAGTTTTGATATTGTTAGGCCTTTAGACTCTACATATTTGTTTTTCTACGTATCGTCATTCAAGATTGGGTGTAAGTAAACTTGTGAATTTTGGGATACTTGCTTTTAAGTTGAATTTGGCCAATGTTACCGAAATTTATTAAATATGCTTCTTATTCTAGAATGTTTTCTCGATAGAGATGTTTTTATGTCAAGCACATGTAGGAGCTAGTGAGTAGTGAGTTATCTTAATGAAAAAGTGAAAAGTGATTTTTCCTTTTTAGTTGTGATGTTTATGTAAAGCTGTCTTTCAGCTTAAAAATCTCTTGTATACGTACTATAAAAGTGTAGAACTAAGAAATCTGTTATGTGTTGACTCTTGCTCGAAAAAGCTATCCTCTTTTATAAGACTTGCATATATTCTTTGCATGCTTCACCATATGAAATTTAGTGTATAGAATGAAAGCTTGTCATTTTGTGAACACGTTTCAACGCTTGTATTTCAGTGATTTCTTGTAATTCTGATTTTTTATTTGTGCAAAAATGTGGATATGGTTAGTAGTGAGATCTTTCTAGTTTTAGGGTATAACATATAGCTGAATGGCAAAAAGTGTTGTAGCTGGCCTCCTAAAACTTCAAAAAAAGAAAAAGAAAATTGTTCTTCTTGGTTTTACTGAGCTATGTTGTTTAAGAGTAAATGGTTAGCGTTGCAGGAATAGGGTATTACTAGTCTTTTTGGATTGGAGTGTTTTGTATTTCAATGTTATGACCAAGTCAGTTTTGTTGAATAACCTTTTGATTTTATTTGGCTGGGAAGTAATCGGCAACTAGTATTGATTGTGTTAAGGTGTCATTGAATATACTGGTAGTTTATGTGTGTTCTGTTTGATCAAGAGTTCACTACCCTGCAGCACAAAACTAGCTTGTTGCAATGCTTACTAGTCATTGAAATGCACGCCAAATATTGTTAAAGTATCTTACATAGCTAGGGATCCTAAGAACTCCACAACTCATTTAACCCAAGTAGAAGCCACTTTTTCCCTTCCATGTCATAAACACATACCACTGGCTTCTATGGCTGACAATTCAACCACTCAAAACTTATCTAAACTATTTTTATTTTTTATTTTTAATTAAAGTAACAATCTTTGTGAGCTATCATTTGTCCTCGTAAGTGTGTAAGCTCCTACATAGAAGCTAAATAAAATTCTCTGTGCTGAAACCAGAAATCAAAAAGGCAAGAATGATATGCATCAACCAAGAGAAGTTGAAAGCATATCAAATTTCTAGAACTGACTAATAAGATTGAAGTTAGGAGTTCTAAAAGTAGCCAAAGTATCAATTTGAGACAGGATATGGCAGATTCATTGTTTCATTCAAAACACTTAATATTTTCATTGTATGTAAAAAAAAATTAAAAATGACCAACTAGTAGTTAGCCAAAAAGTTCTCATTTCGATTAATACAAATTTTGTAATTAGTATTTTGATTAGTACAATGAAAAAGACATCCTGTGAAGATAACAGTTTATTAAAGTTCTCCTACTCCTTTTCCACATGATTGCGAGCATCTCCATATATAGATGCAGCCTTAGCTAAAACATTATCATTTATGTTCTCAACTCCATATCTGCAGCAATCCTTAGACAACTTGGTTACTAACTACCAAAAACATTATAAATAGTGAGCACAAGCACAGAGGCACCATTTTCTTCGAATCATGTTTTATCTGTGAATTCCATTTTTGTGTCTTGGATCTTTCGGTTTGTCCTTGATTTTTTTTTGTATGATTTTTCTCGTTAATTTTACATGTGCTTGAAATTTGGGTTGTTTATTGTTTGATCTTTGGGATAGAAGGAAAAGAGAATTTGGGAGACATGGAACATGTAAATGAATTGAGGAAAGTGACAGCTAATATAGACACAAAAAAGAATCTAGCTGACTGTTATGCCTGAACTTTGGTTCTTGTATGGGTCTATATGATACACGCAAGCACACGCATACCACATGTACGTGCCAAAGCACACACATGCACATACATCTATATGTGCATGCCTGTAGTCTCCTAGTTATCTGATTTATTATAGTTTTGACCATAATGTGCATTTGAATTGGGATTAAGAACTCAAGAAAAGATCACTTTTAACCATATGATGATATTACCTATTTCACGCTTGCCATTCTCATGGCTATCACTCCCATGAATCACATTCCTGCCAAAAACTTTCATCATAAGACCTTGTTTGTAGACAAGTAATTTGCTATCAAGAAAATAAATAACTTTTCCAACCCACTGTGATTAAATTACACAAACTAGTGAAACACTAGATTAAAGGCCTTAACCTAGTTTATGTGTGTTAAGTTGTTAATAGATGGTCAATGGCCGATACTTGAGTTTTACACTTTTTTATGTGTATGAGAAACTTAGAAATGTGTGCACTACTTTCATATTACAGCAATGTATATAAAAAAAAAATTAAAAAAAAATAAAAACATTTCTTTTATCAATAAAAGTAAAACTGTGCAGCTTAGAGGCAGAGAAAAACAAAAGGCCGAGGCAATCAAAAGCCTCTCAAGCCTTGAACCCTATTCATAAAAAATAAAATAAAATAAGCCTTGAGATTTAGTGACATTTTGGGATTTTGGGTACGAGAATGATGGGAATGGAAACGGTTTTAGAGGAAAGGAGGAGAAAAATGTGAGAGCCATTTATGAAAAAAATGGATAGCCGTCGTTAGCGTTGAACTTATAGGAACGGACCGAACGGTACATAGTAGAGTAAAGATTTAATTTTTATGAACACAAACACAGAGACTTATTTCATATACCAAATTGTCTACTCTAGTTAGCTTCCGACAAACAAAAGTTAGCTCCCGACTTATTTTACTTTAGTGAACTGCTAATTACCCAGCAAACAAAAGTACTCCCATAAGGAATGGAAGCAAGCACAAGATAATAAAACAGTACCTTGTATCCTATAGCAAATAATATATTTTAATAATCTTCTTCAACACAAATTTCAGACTCTCAAGACATGACAAACTCCCACATATTCTCGAATAAAACCAAACTCCCACTGGTGAAACAATCATTAGAAGTAACTCCTCCCAAACCCATGTTCAAGTTTCACGAATTATCACACAAAAATCCTCAGAAGATGATACAAAAACACAAAAAGAGAAAACAAGAAATGGAGATTACCCAGAAAGATGATTGTGAGAGCAGGCGAGTGAGGAAAAGAAACGGAACCTCGTATTTGAAGAAGAAGAGATGTGTCTACTTTCTAATGAAAAGCAAAGATGCAAATGTGTGATAAGATGAACAAAGGAAACCTCTTACTTGGCAAGTGACGCAGAGTGTGTGACATAGTTGAGTCTTCCCAGAGCGGAACTCGCCATAGATCTCAGTAATAGATCCTGTCTCAATTCCTCCTGTCATAAGCAAGCCATGTCAAGTTACAAAAATGCAGTCTCTGAGGACTTGATGCTTGCGAGCAAAATTAGCAGTCTCTCTTTGGCTCTGTCTTGTTTTTGCGTTTCTTGCTCACTCCTCTTAAGAAAGGGTTTAAGAATAAATTAAAATCTCATAGACATTAGTGAAAGACTGACCTTCCAAGACCTTCTCAAGCTCTCTTGATTCGGAGGTTATTTGAATAATTTCAAGCCTTTGGGCATGGAGTTGGGTAGCGCTAGTAAAACCCAAAGGCACTAGCTTGGAAGCCCTAGCTGCTATAAATACAAGACATCCAATTTGTAACAAATGAAACATCAAAAGGCAAAGCATAAAACCAGATAGAATAATGTTGCAGCCAACAATAATATCCACATGCTATCAAGAAAATAAAAAAATGCAAAAGGTTGGCACTTACCCCTAAGAAGTAGCAATCAACAATAGAAGCAGAGATTTGAGCACCAAAACCTCCGTTTACTGGAGCTTTATGACTAATCTACACACAGACTAATTTACAAATCACCTATAATTCCACCTACTGATCCCATTAAGCAAATGTTGTATGGTCTGTATGGAGAAATTATGCTTACAAGAAGTCTTCCAGTTTTTCTGATAGAGGATTCTATTGTTTCTTTATCCCAAGGAATTAGAGTTTTTAGGTCTATCAGTTCACAAGAAATTCCTTTTTGCAAAGTCACATGGTTTGAATGGAGTTTCTAGGAGGAAGGAGGATGATAATCAGAATCCTGATTTGATCTAACATGTTATAAATACCAAGTCAAACTTAGTTACATGTAACATGTTGACATTATTAAGCATTTACAATAGACAAATTCAAATCCTACTATCCCAAAGAAATATTATTACTATCAAACACATGTTATCCCAAAAAGTAATGAATAAAACAAATATATAGAAACTTCACTTTCTGTCTCTCTCTACAAACATAGAGTAAGGCCCTATTACTATAAGTTCATACACAACCCCCACCTTCTGTCTCTCACTATATAAACATTGACAACAATGAAAGTGTTACATGTAACCATTCATATAATCTCTGGATTTAATAACAAGACAATGCAATTTTTAGCTAGTATATCCTTTTAAACTCAATTTAAAAAAGACAACTTCTATATTTTAAATAGAAGCCAAATCCATAAGTTACATTTAAAAACTTCCCCATTCTAACATATAACTTCTGCCTTCATGAGGAAACAAAGCACATTTTCCACCCAAGAACCAAACACAAAAATAAATCAAAAGGATGTGGATTTACCATTTTATGTTTAAATTTCAGAAACAGTGAGGATGGTATACAATAAGATTTTAAGGCGCAATAGATAAGTCTGAAGAACAGAAAACTGATTTTCCACTACTCATAGAGAAAAACGACCAAAAAAAACATTGGGTTAGTTAGTTATAGTTGTGCTGCACTTAGCTCGCCTTTTCTCGGTGACAAAAAATATAGAATTTTAATTTTAATTTTGTATTATCTTCTTTTATTTTCTTCTGGTTTCTCAGCTACCAAACACAACACATGCACATAAGTAGAAAATAGTATTTACGGAAAATGAAAACAATACAAAACTGTAATAAACAACCCAAATTGCCAACACGGGTAAATTTTAACGAGAAAAATGAAACAAAAAAAAAAAATCAAGGACAAACCAAAAGATCCAAGACACAAAAATGGAATTTACCAGAACCCCAGAAACACAATCACAGTTCCTCCGTAAAACCATTCAGAAAAACCAACCTACAACATATGGAAATGATTTTCAAAGAAAGGAAAAGAAACGAAAAGAAAAGGTACCTCATAGTGGTGTTCCCTGAAGACGTGGCAGCGAACTGTGTTTAGGGGGAGTGGTTTTAGGCGTGAAGGGAGAATGGGCTTGGGGAAGGGGGGGGGGGGGATTTTTGGGGGGGGGGGGGGGAATGAAATAGATGCCGCTCCCGCTTCCCTGTTTTCATCGTCTGATTTGTTTATATATATAAAAAAAAAAGCAGAAGACAGATCTGGCACATGCCACATCACCTTCGTGATTACTGTAGCATCACGAAGGTTGTGGGAGTATCACTACTCATAGAAAATTGTTTATGGAATGGTAAAACATGTATAAATCATAAAGAACACAAATGACAAAAGCACTTTAGTGTGCCAATTCATAAATATTGTACAAAAAATGGAACATCAAATATCACACCCCCAGGCTTGTTTTGGAGATATTGGAAGCTAGACTACTATAATGATAATTGAAGTAGCAAGCCAAATATGTTCCAAGTTATGGCTAAAAAAATGTATTGTTTATGTCCAAAGTTTGTTGTAAACAACATTGTTCGAATCAAATTTTCAACAAAAAAACAATTCATATAAAATAGTAAGGCTATTCTCTTGATAAAAAAAAAAAGAAAAAAAAAAAAAGTCTAAATGTTTCTTCAATTTTGTACAACTATAATTGGTGTGAAGGATCTGGTTATTTTGCAAACACTCAAAGCACCCAACACACCTTAGACAAAGAATCATTTGTTACAACCATAAAAAGAGCTTTAAATTAAGCCCCTATATTAATAAGATCATCTAGCCAACCTTAGCCTCTTAGGCAAAAAAAACAAAAACAAAAACAAAATGAGGAGCATCACCTACTACAATACTACAATTGTGATGCATATTCTATCAAAATAATCTAAACATTCACGGTTACATAAAAAAAAAGAAAAAAAAAAGAAAGAGATGAAGCCAACATCAAATGAATGGCTTTGAGTATGCACAACAAATCAACTATTGGCATAAATTATATTCTAGTTACGTGATCTTTGAACAAATGACATGCATCAGATGACGGATACTTGAGAGCTCAGCACCAACAATTGTAGGGAAGTATTGTTGATGGTTGAGTAAGGTACAAACTTCACTAAAGATGGGCCGCACTTGTGATGCAATCATTGGGTGTGATGGGATTATGGCATTAGCAATGTCTGTCATCCAACCAAACTTTAGGGGTATGTTGTTATTGAGACCATAGGTTAGTTGCCGTAAAAGATGAAGCAATACTACTTGGCTCAAAGGGCAAGGATTTAAAGACAAGATCCATCGTAGATCAACCTGAAAATATCATTTTCAATAAACATACTTATAAATAGATGACTTCAATAGCAAACATAAAACAATGATGAATTTCTAAGAACACAACTTATATGAGACAAATTCACCTGTGAACATAGCCAATATACAATGGATGCATCACATCTTTGTAGGGCTACAGTGAAAGCCTCTTCATATTTGTGTTCGGTTATTAATTTTGATAACTCATTTGTTGGATCAACAGGCATTCCAACCTAACACACACATGTGAAATTCCAAGGTTTGTAAGGAAACTGTACACATTGAATTCCAACATAAATACAAGATGAAAACTATACCTGAGTAAGAATGGAATTATGGTGACCACCCAATGTTGGAGCCCTTGTTGCCACAAAGATGGAACCCTGCATAATGAATTAAACAGATACAAAATCAGCATTATACAAATGCAAAATCAACATTAAAACAACTGCAAAATCAACATTAAAACAAATGCATGGTGACCACCCAAAATCAGGTAAGCCATTGTATTTGTGTTTACTAATTTAAGCTAATCACCTGAGTATGATTTATCTGGCAGTTCTGATCATAAGCTACAGGTAAAGATGAAGTTTGGCAAGTATTGTGTTGATCTTGGGTTGATTTCGTAGTCTACAAATAAGAAATAGTTGCGTAAATGTGTTTCCACAGAAACATAAGTGAAATCTTATGAAGTAATGCTTATTAAGTAAAAGGGAAAAAAATGTATTAACTTGTTTTTTTGGTTTCTTTTTGACATTTTTGTCACTTGATGGCTTGCTTACAACGGGCATCTTTTTTTTGGCTAGCTTCTTTGTAGCTTTTTCTACAGCAGAGACCTTTCTTCTTGACGGTGGCTTCCCTACACGTCTAACCTTAATAGGAGTAAGCACCTTATTACTACTTTGCACCGCCAAACCATCACTACTTTGAATGACTTTGTTACAACTAGAAGATGTGATTGCAAGTGAATTGCAATGGGAAGGTTGACTAGGCGCAACAGACTTCAAAGCACGATATTTTTCCTTTAACATATCAACATTTTTCATCACATCCATGAAATGTTCCATGCTGTCTTTTGTGAGAGATGCTAATTCTTCAAAATTTTTGCACATCTTGTCATGCCTTTGGTCGGCAGGGTTACCAACAAAAGCATCATAACTACTCTTAATGAATGTGTATTTTCGCTTTATATCCTTCCTCCATCTGTCAAGAATATATCTAGGTGACACCGTTGTAATTTTCTTTGTCAATAGGACAGAAATGGAATGCCTACACAAGATTCCTTTTAATTCAAACATTGCACAAGTACACTTCACATCAAATTCATCTTCATTGAATAAAACACCAAATATTTTATCGATCATGCGATTCCCCGGAAGAGAAATAGATTCAATCACTTGATAGGTGGAAATTGCACCTTCACTTTTAATATAAGAGTTATTGCACTTCATAAGTTTCCCAAACTGACGTTGAACTTCTTTGAACTTTGCATTTGTATAAACATTTTGAAACTGTTTCTCTAAAGAAAAGTCACTTATGCATGGAATTGTGCGATTAAAGGAATCAAAATCAGATTGTGTCTCCCTCTCGACCATTTTCCTCAAAGCACTATCAAATTGGTCAACAAATTCTTTTAGCGTCGTCTGTGAGTGCACAAAACCATCAAAAAACGCATTCATACTTTCACTCCGCTGCGTTGTTTTCATTCCAACCCAAAATGTATCTTTCATATATGCTGGCACCCAAAAAGTCCGGTCACTATATAACCCATTTAGCCATGCATTATCTTGAAGTTGATAATTCTCAATTAGAATTTTCCAATTTTCCTCAAATTCTTCAACAGTTTCAGAATCATACAGACAAGTATGTAGGGATCTCTTAATGTCGACGTACTGTTCATATTTCGCAAACTTTTCAGGTAATTTTTTCATAATATGCCATAGACAATATCTATGTCGAGTTTTAGGAAAAACTCTTGAAATTGCATTTTTCATTGCCCTGGACTGATCAGTAATAATTGCACCTGGAGCTCGGCCATTCATGCACTTTAACCACGAATCAAACAACCAAACAAATGTATCTGTATCCTCGTTTGATAGTAGTCCAGCCCCAAAAAGTATTGACTGGCCATGATGATTCACCCCTACAAAAGGAGCAAATGGCATGTCATATCTATTAGTCAAATATGTCGTGTCAAATGTAATGACATCCCCAAAGAATTCATATGCTGCCCTACTTCGTGCATCAGCCCAAAACACATTTCGCAGCCTACAATTATCATCCATATCCATCACATAATAGAAGCCGTCATTCTGGTCTCGCATTCTATGGAAATAATCACAAAGTGCCTGACCACCTCCTTTGCCAAGCCGAAGCTCCCTTGCCTTGTTAATAAAGTTTCGGCAATCTTTCTCTCCAAAGGGAAGATTCTCAAACCCCCCCATTTCAACAACCAATGAATTAAAATTCTTGTTCGCACGTATTCCAGCTATATCATTCATCTCAATCCTTTTTCTTGCAGAAGAATTTATTTTCTTATAGCACCTATAAAATCTTGCCTTGCTTGGGCTTAATATATGATTATGCTCAAGCACCACTTTACTCAAATACCATGTTCCATTATCACATCTTGTTGCACAAATCCTTGCACAACACCCTGTTCTATTCATTTTTGGAGTTGGCTTCATGGCATTACTTGTGCTGCTTCCTTCCTTATTTGCACCGTCACGATTGCATGTAAGGATCATGTATCTTAGCTGGCCATCTTCATCCCTCTTAACGCATCTTCTCAAGACACCAAAACCAATTTGCTTACCATATTTCCTATAATATGTGTCAACTTCTTCAGCTGAACTAAAAGTCATTTCTTTCTTAGGTTCTTCAACTTTTTCATCCTCATCAATCATCTTGTATTGTACAACTTTTTTTCCCTTATCATCCAATTCTTCATCCGAACTAAGCATCATGGCTTCGTTAGGTTCTTCATCTTCTCCATCTTCTCCATCTTCTACATTCATGTCTATAAAAAAGGGATACAAGTTAAAAGCCATCTTGATGGGTCAAAGCAAAATTATAACCAAAAAAAAAAGAAGTAAAAACTCTAACCAGTTTTAGGGTCCTCTAGGTCGGTTAAAGCATCATCATTTGGACTATGTGCATACAAAGATTGAACTTCGCCATCACTATCCAAGCGTGAGCTTGAAAAGTCCATTTAAAAGAAGAGAAGGCAGCAGCAATGAGTAATTTAAAATCCGACCTAATGCATCATTCAAAGTATTATTGTTTAAACCAACTATACATATCGTCATTCAAAATAATACACATACGAAATGCTCAAGGAAATTACTATCAATGTACAGCAAATGAAGTCGAACCAAAATGAAAGAAATCATGATCATTCGGTGACCAACCAACCAAAAAAAAAAAAACCAGCCAATACCATCCAACTCCACAACAACCCTCTTGATAGCCCAGCTTAACTAGGAATTGTCATGAACCATGATAATAGCTTAAAACCGTCTTTCCTAGTTATGCTGCATATAGAGCCCATGGTCCATTATTCATCAAGTCACTACTATATAGAGACACAAACCAATGTGTCATGCTTGTCAAAAATTATACAACTTATAGACATATGTAAAATAAATCCAAAATCTCTTACAATATTAAAATTCAATCAAATCAATTTGAGAAATGAAATCTTTTCATCTGAAAACACTGTTTTTTTCAAGGTAAAAGTAAATCTATTACGAATCCTAAATTCTACTGATCCGATAGTTCCAGTCAAACCCAGGAACTGATGTTTCAAGTAAAACCATAAACTTTCACCCACTTATAGAAATTGCTTCTATTCCTGTGTTCAAACATATAATAGCTACAGAAGTAAAGATACTAAAAAAAAAGAGCCTTATGTGTGTTCTTTGTGCGGGCAAGGTTGATAATGAGTATGCTTGTGTGCTTGAGTATGCAGAAAGATATGACCAAAAAAAAAAAAAATTTGCAGACCAAAACATACTTACGCATGTGTACTTCAATGTCTATGAAAATATTTACACAGATTGTACGATAAGTAGTCATCGTTATTCATAAAGAGAATGGTTACATTATGTGAGAAGATTAATTAAAGATAGATCTTCCCTCTAAATGAAAAATTGAGCAAGAAAACAATACTACTTACACTCTCCGAATTTAGCATATTAAATTTCAAAAGCCATAGAAAATCCATATATATATATATATATAATGGTTTGATGAGGCTTAGAGGTTTTTAGGAGTCAATGAAGAAGGCGTTGAACACTACGAGATCATGTATGGTTCCTAGGGTGTTGTTGGTTTTAGCTTCAATGGAGGAGTTACAAATGGGGTATGGTTCCAATATTGTGGGAGCCAACACATTAATTGAGATGATTGATTGCAAACCATGAGGTTGGCGTTGCTATGAAGGTGGTGGGGCCACTGCATGTGCAGTAGGTTGTGGTGTTGGTGGTTCGAATTTAGTAGTGATGGCTGTGCTTTTTGGGGTTTGGGGTGGAGGTGGTGGTGGTGGTGTGGTGGAGGAGAGAGAGAGAGAGAGAGGATATGGTCACAAACATGCAGATAATGCACTATGCTTAAACTAGTCCACAAGCAGTGGAATAATCAAGCTAATGTCTAACTAAAATAAGCTTCACAACTACCCAAAAAAAAAGATGCAAATCTAGATCTGAATTAGTTGCATCATGAGAAGTAGTTTTATCTAAGAACCACATTTCCCTTTGTCTTAGAGGATATATATAAAAATCCACATAGAAATGCTTACAGATGATAATTATAGCGTATTGTAGGGTAATAATAGTATTATATTGTATCTTCTTCTCACAAATATAAATGTACATTGCAAGCCCTAGTTAGGGTAAGGGATTGCCATTCTGACATCAACCTATTCACTTTGGCCTTAAAAAGAAAAAAAAAAAAAAAAAAAAAAAAGCCGTGCCGTAGCAACAAAATGTTCAGAAGTGGAAATTCTTTTTTAAAAAGTTCACATAATATATGTTCATAAACTTCTAAACACATTGTTACTCTCATATCTCATTTCAGTCAAGCCACGACCAGATAGATTTCAGGGCCAACCATCCAACAAATTGTTATCTAGTGAGCCAGAAGAATATGCAAGAAATCAATAATGTAGGATAAATGAAACTCATTTTATATTAAAGAAACCCTTTCCATGCAACACATTCGATTTTATATTTCTTCCCCCAATTAACATTGATTACATTTTTCTACGCGTACAACCTAATATATGTTCACAATTTAAAGCAATAAATCATTAATAATAATGACAATCCAAATAAACATTCCTCACAACAGGTTGGACATTAGAGCATAGAAAACCAATGTTCAAAACCTGAGCGTAATTAACTGGCCTCGATACGGCAAAAGTATTCGTAAATTTCAGTAGGCAGTCCACTCTGCAACAATTGCATAACAAATAAAATAATAATGAAATTGTATGTTCTTGGCAATAAAAATGATACTTGAAATTGAAACTGGAGAACATTGGAAGAGCCTTAATCAGAATGGCTTCCATAGCTCTTCTTTAACAGCTAACGTTACAACTGCTTTGACTAAAATTGAATGATTTAACACCGGCTTTTGGCTCCCGAGAAAACAGAGCAAAATAAAAGAAATTTGTTAAAACCTTGTGTGAATGTCGTTTTTGTTTCTGAATATGAAAATTGAAAAGGCATCTGAATATCTAAAATAAATGCGTTAAGCTCAGCCGGAGAGCTGTCTGCTTTTATGGATACCTAATGATGAAACACCATAGGTAGAGAAAATTTCACCGTAATTTTCCTTTCCTGCACTTTCTCGGGAACCAAATAGGGTGCTTAGGACTTAGAAGAGCCTACCTGAAGAGAGACCTGTAGGCTCAGACCATGGTGCTTGAATCATTGTAGCAGAGATAACGAGAAATCTGAACCCATCAAGAACACTAGTTAGATTGCCGCTCTTTTTTCTTCTTTTACTTCTAGAAAGTTCAATCTTTTTTCGTATTCCCACGTTTTCCAGGCAACCAAACCGGAGGGGGTGTTTCTAATTTCTATGCAACCGAATGGAGGGTGGGGTTGCCGGAGACAGAGAGAGAAATCCGAAATGCCCAAACGTCTGACCTGGAGCAGTGACCGGAGAGAGAGAGCGCGGGGGCTGTAGGCCAGCAGCTGTTGCCGCCGTCTGAGCCGGAGCTGTGGCCGGGGAGATATCACCGTGCGTCCGGAGAGAGAGAGAGAGACCGTGAGTTCTGCCGGAGAGAGATAGAGGGAGTGTGGGGTTGCCGGAGACAGAGAGAGAGAGCGTCGGTGGGTGCCGTTGGAGGGAGAACGGGGGTGGAGGGAGAACGGGTTTGGGGGGGAAATTTTTGGAGGGAGGGGAAATGAAATCTGCCGGTTTTTTCTGAAATGTGTTTGTCCGTGTATTTTTTCAAGAAAAAAAAAGGAAAAAGAAGACGTGGCATATGCCACATCAGCAGAGATGGTAAAGAGAATGAAATGGGAATGCATGGAAGCATTTCTCGGTAAGGTAATATTATCAAGGTAAAACTGTATAAACTGAAATTCTCTTTAGTCCAAGTAAATCAGAAGGGAGTCAGTCTTCGATATTAAAAGGGCAAAAGATATTGTAAAATATAAGACATTTAACATTGCAATTTAAAAAGTACTTATTATTATTATTATTTTTTAAAAAATATCATTTCTATAAGTACACTCAGAGGTGCTTATTTGAAAATTCATAAATTTAAACAAAAATCACGATTTCGCATAATAAATATTTAATAAAAAATTACTTTTTGACATATTTTATCAAGTGTCTTTACAATTTTAAAAAATAACGATTATAAAAACACAATTGAAACCGTAATTTAAAACGAACCCTTAATTAAATTAATTTAACCGTGGCTTATAATTTGTTAAATTTGACTTGAATTTAAGTCGGTTAGGGAGTAAAATTTGTCTGCCCTAGGTATTAGTTTTCTATTTTGATGTATTTCTAATATAAATGACTTGTAAAATCGTAATAATGAAGTGTAGATAATGTTTGTAATCCATCAAATCGTGTGGTCTCAAAACATTTTTCCAAGATCTCTTATCCGGCCAAGTCATTACTTTGACCTTTTGTTGGAAAATAACACTCGCCCTTTTCTACCCACAAGGGCCACGACGCAAAACAAGAGGCAAAAGATTTTCACAGCTTATTTTGTTTGCTCCAAAAAAGACAAGGGCCACAACGCAAAACAAGAGGCAAATAGTAGTGATATTCCACAGGAGCCTTTTAATATTATTAAAAATTTTAATATTATTTTTTTAATAATATTAAAAGGTTGATGTGAGTACTGTTCAGCCATGCCAGCCTTATGAATATCACCACTCAGAGGCAAAAGATTTTTATAGCTTGTTTTGTTTGCTCCAAAAAAGATAAGAAGATATATTTTACACTTGCTTATAAAAAGTAAGAATGTTAGAATTGATTTTGAGATGAATTTTTTGGGTCTTTAGATCCGATCCAGTCCGGTCCTTTGGTAAACAAGCTCTATGTTTGTGTGTGAGATTTTGCTAGTGGCTTTATTTCTTTCTTCAATACCATCACATCAATTCGATTGTGGGAAGAACTAATGGCATGTTTATAAGTGAGAAAAAAATATCACTTCTTGAGTTAACTTTTTTAATTGAGAGAAGTCCAAGATCACTTAACACTAGCATTAGAGCTCAGATTCAACCAACAACTGTTAGCCTAACAATCCAAAGAAGAAAAGAGTTACGACAATGTCCACTCCAAACTATCAAACAATTGATAATATCCCCCAAAGCCAACAAAAAGATAAAAGTGACCCTAATTTTTTTTTTCAATATGACAAAAATAGTACTCCAATAAATTCAAAAAAGAAATTAATTTTTTTCTTTAAGAAATTTAAAATTTCATCCCTGACTTTTTATTTTTTTAAAAAATTGTTTTATTTTTATTTTATTAAGGGCATTTTAGTCATTAGGAGGGACTTTGTCAATTTTTGGTAGTTTGAAAAAAAAATACTATCACAATTGAAAGTTTGAAAAAATATTGTCAATTGAGTGGTAGTTTGAGGTGGTATTTGAACTTTCTTTTTTCTTCTTGGCAAGTTTTAAAAGACTTCGGAAAAAGTTTTTTTTTTTTAATTACTTTTTGCCCCATGAACTACAGCACCTTGACACTTTCCCTCCCATGAACTACCAACTATGACACTTTTCCACCTTCTGTCAATCAAATTGGTTAAAATTAACGGTCAACAATTATGTGATTTACATATGCCAGTTTAAATTTTTTTCCTTCTACTTTGTCCTCACTTCAGATCAATAAATTGACGCTTATACCCTCTTAAACCCTAATCCAACACATGAAAAAAAAAAGGAAGTAAGGGCAAAAGTGGAAGGAAAAAAATTTAAAATAATACATGCAAGTCACATGATCGTTGACCATGAATTTTAACTTATTTGATTAACGGAATGTGAAAAAATGTTATAAGATGGTAGTTTGATGGGGTAGTTCATGAGAGAAAAGTGTTAAGATGCTGTAGTTCTTGGGGCAAAAGGTAATTACCCTTTATTTTTGTAAGACTAGAAATAATTGGTTCNATATCCTTCTCCGCCTCAGTGAAGAAAAAAGTGAGGAGATGGACAAAATTACGATACTACATCTACTCCGGGTTAGTATTTTTACTCTCTATTTTTCTCGGAAATTCTTTCATAATTACTCATTTAAATGTCGGGTTTAAGTGGTGTCTTCCCTTTTATGTTGACTCCTGTATCCATCTTTCTTTTTCGGAAAAAGTTCACATATTTCTTTCAAACTATCATCAAATTGACAATCTTATCAAAGTAAAACTATATGAACCGGGATTGTCTTTAGTCCAAATGGACCAAATGGGAGCCGGTCTTTGATATTAAAAGGGAAAAGATATTGCAAAATATAAGACATTCAACATTACAATTTAAAAAGTACTTATTTTTTTATTTTTTTAAAATGTCATTTCTATAAATATGCTAAGGGATACTTATTTAAAATGCATAAATTCAAACAAAAATCACGATTTTGTATAATAAATATTTGATAAAAAATTACTTTTTGACATATTTAATTAAACGCCTTTACAATTTTAAAAAATAACGATTATATATAAAAACACAAATTTTGAAACTGTAATTTAAAACGAACCCTTAATTAAATTAATTTAACCGTGGCTTTTAATTTGTTAAATTTGACTTGAATTTAAGTCGGTTAGGGAGTAAAAATTGTCTGCCCTAGGTATTAGTTTTTCTATTTTGATGTATTTCTAATATAAATGACTTGTAAAATCGTAATAATGAAGTGTAGATAATGTTTGTAATCCATCAAATAGTGTGGTCTCAAAACATTTTTCCAAGATCTCTTATCCGGCCAAGTCTTTACTTTGACCTTTTGTTGGAAAATAACACTCGCCCTTTTCTACCCACAAGGGCAACGACGCAAAACAAGAGGCAAAAGATTTTCACAGCTTATTTTGTTTGCTCCAAAAAAGACAAGGGCCACAACGCAAAACAAGAGGCAAAGAGTAGTGATATTCCACAGGAGCCTTTTAATATTATTAAAAAATTATTAAAAATTTTAATATTATTTTTTTAATAATATTAAAAGCCTGGCGTAAGTACTATTCAGCCATGCCAGCCTTATGAATATCACCACTCAAAGGCAAAAGATTTTCATAGCTTGTTTTATTTGCTTCAAAAAAGATAAGAAGATATATTTTACACTTGCTTATAAAAAGTAAGAATGTTAGAATTGATTTTGAGATGAATTTTTTGGGTCTTTAGATTTGGTCCAGTCCGGTCCTTTGGTAAACAAACTCTATGTTTGTGTGTGAGATTTTGCTAGTGGCTTTATTTCTTTCTTCAATACCATCACATCAATTCGATTGTGGGAAGAACTAATGGCATGTTTATAAGTGAGAAAATAATATCACTTCTTGAGTTAACTTTTTTAATTGAGAGAAATCCAAGACCACTTAACACTGGCATCAGAGCTCAGATTCAACCAACAATTGTCAACCTAACAATCCAATGAAGAAAAGAGTTACGACAATGTCCACTCCAAACTATCAAACAATTGACAATATCCCCCAAAGCCAACAAAAAGATAAAAATGACCCTAATTTTCTTTTCAATATGACAAAAATAGTACTCCAATAAATTCAAAAAAGAAATTAATTTTTTTCTTTAAGAAATTTAAAATTTCAGCCCTGACTTTTTATTTTTTTTTAAAAAATTGTTTTATTTTTATTTTATTAAGGGCATTTTAGTCATTAGGGGGGACTTTGTCAATTTTTGGTAGTTTGAAAAAAAAAATACTATCACAATTGAAAGTTTAGAAAAATATTGTCAATTGAGTGGTAGTTTGAGGTGGTATTTAAACTTTCTTTTTTCTTCTTGGCAAGTTTTAAAAGACTTCGGAAAAAGTTTTTTTTTTTAATTACTTTTTGCCCCATGAACTTCAGCACCTTGACACTTTCCCTCCCATGAACTACCAACTATGACACTTGACCCCATCAAACTATCATCTTATGACACTTTTCCACCTTCTGTCAATGAAATTGGTTAAAATTAACGGTCAACAGTAATGTGACTTGCATATGCCAGTTTAAATTTTTTTCCTTCCATTTTGTCCTCACTTCAGATCAATAAATTGATGCTTATACCCTCTTAAACCCTAATCCAACACATGAAAAAAAAAAAAAAGGAAGTAAGGGCAAAAGTGGAAGGAAAAAAATTTAAAATGGTACATGTAAGTCACATGATCGTTGATCATGAATTTTAACTTATTTGACTAATGGAAGGGGGGAAAATGTTATAAGATGGTAATTTGATAGGGTAGTTCATGAGAGAAAAGTGCTAAGATGTTGTAGTTCTTGGGGCAAAAAGTAATTACCCTTTATTTTTGTAAGACTGAAAATAGTTGGTTCACCAGAATATGATCCTCTTCACTTTAAATGAACTGTAAAATATCTTATATTTTAGGAATATTTTTAACTTTTCACTTTTTAAGAGCATAAAAATATCTATTTACTATAACTAACTGAATATTTTATAGTTTATTTAAACCGGAGAGATCCTAATTCTGGTTGACCCACCCAAGTAAATGCTGGGATTAAATTTTGTGGTGGTCAATGGTACACAAGCATGACTGGGGACCCTTACAACTTTTTCTACTTTGGGAGGAGCAAAAGTGCTAAAAATAAGGCGAATTTTGAACTAATTAAAATTTTGAATTTTTTTTAAGGGAATCATTTTGATCTCATTAAAGAAGGATAATGAGCATAAATGAATTTACATCACAAAGTAAAAAAACTCTGAGAAAATCATAGCCGAAGTTACAAGGTTACAAGTCATAGATGCTTACATAAAAATCAAAATTTGAAACCTATTTAGTTGTAACTTCAGTTCTATTCTAGACATATTCAACTCAATGCATAGGTAGTTCATCTTTCTTGGCCTTGGAAATCGAAAACCTATGCTGAAACTCATCTTCCTAAGCCCGAGAGCCAGAAAACTAATCACATCCAAAATTCAAATGTTTGGACAATCTTTATTCAAGCAAAATTATATAAAACAAAATAGAAAAATCCTAACCCCCACAAAAAACAGCAAAAAAAAGCACAAATCTACTTCTGAAAAGACTAGATCTACTCCTCTTCAACCCAAAAACTGTCTTTATTCAAAACAAACAAAACAAGAAATACAACCATAAAAAACGGTCTTAAAAAACCGTCTTTTCATATTGAACACTTTTTTTTGGGTAAGAATATTGAACACATGTTGATTCTACCGAATCCAGATCTAAATCTAATTATATACATATGACTCCTATAGTACTCATATGAAATATTATATTATTAGTAATAATGTCATCAGAAATATACGAAAATTTATGAAGTCCACTTTCTCTCTCAATAATTGTATCAACAAATCTCCACTAATGTCTACTAATTTAGAGATGTTTTGGATTTTAAATGTCACAAAATTCATCCCTCATTTTTCCTTCCAATTATTAAGTTTAATCTCTATGGGTGATCATACGGTTGCAGTTAGCGGTTAATGGCTAAAATCGCTAACCACAACCGCTTAATCAATTAATACATTCTACTAACCGCTTTTGCTAACTGCTAGGCAAAGATTAGAGCTAAGTGTCAGGTTCTATGATGCACAGTGATATGTTAGATACCCTTCTTAACATCAGTGAATAAAACAGAGACGAGATGGACAAATCTAAGATAGAACATTTGTTCATGGTCACTATCATTACCAGATCTCTATTCTTTGGTTTCATGAAAATTATTTGTGATCTTCAAAAAAATATTCTAACATCTTCTTATAAGTAGGACCTATTTGTTGCGGGGACCGATACAACTTCAGCCACACTAGAATGGGCGATGGCAGAGCTACTCCACAATCCAGAGGTTTTGTTAAAAGCAAAAACAGAGCTGGAGCAAGTAATTGGCAAAGGAAACCCAATGGAGGAATCAGATATTGCTCGGCTACCTTATTTACAAGCAGTAATGAAAGAAACATTTCGGCTGCACCCAGTAGCTTCTCTCTTACTACCTAGAAAAGCTGAAGCAGATGTCGAAATCAACGACTACATTATCCCAGAGGGTGCACAAGTGCTAGTGAATGCATGGGCTATAGGCCGAGACTCGAGCTTATGGGAAAATGCAAATTCATTTATGCCGGAGAGGTTCTTGGAGTCGGAAATTGATTTTAAAGGCCGGAACTTTGAGCTTATACCCTTCGGTGGTGGAAGGAGAGTATGTCCAGGTTTGCCATTGGCAATACGAATGTTACACTTGATGTTAGGTTCTCTTATCCACACCTTTGATTGGAAGCTTGAAAATGAGGTTAAACATGATCAGGAAATGAACCTGGAAGATAAGTTTGGCTTAACTTTGCAGATTGCTCATCCTCTAAGAGTTTTCCCTATTCCCGTCTAAAATAGGACTAAGAATTCACTTGGTTACCATTCTATTTGATGTCTTTGTACTTCCTTATATAATTTATATAATTTTGTTGTAAGCAAATAAGAAACATAGCTTGTCATGTTGATGATCGCATCAAACTAGTAATTCTAGTCAATCAATTGAAGTCCAAGAGTGATGAACATACAAGAGTGGAGAGGTGGAGGAAGAACGAAAGAGAAAGTGAGCTACGGAAATTCTTTGGAGTGGGAGGACAGGAAAAGATAGTTGTTGCCTGTTGCTGCAAATATTCTACCATTTCCTAGTCCTGTCTATTAAATATATGTTTTCTCTGTTTTAAGTTTCCATTTTACCCGTGGCTAAGTAATTGTTGGCTTTATCAATTTTTGTTTTTGTTTTGTGACAATCAAGAAGCATTTTGTATACATTATCAAATATTTTATGGAACCTTAATGTTGTCTCGAGAATAAATTATCCAGAAGGTCTTGAGAGATGGTATCCCCGACCGGATGGTCTAGTTTCATTATAAATCTCATAGAATTTGTAATTTAGTCATCTTCATTTGGCCC
>CM017325.1:2080459-2112187 GCA_006937295.1 Carpinus fangiana | reverse complement strand
CAAGAAGCAATGCGAATCCCAGAAAGCTTCCACCTGGTCCAAAGCCTTTTCCGGTGATCGGAAACCTCTTAGATCTCGGCGACAAACCCCACAAGTCCTTAACCAAGCTTGCCAAGGCTCATGGCCCCATAATGAGCCTAAAACTAGGCAGAGTAACCACTGTAATCATTTCTTCAGCAAACACCGCCAAACAAGTCCTCCAAACACATGACCAACTCCTCTGCAACCGAACCATCCCCGACTCTCTCCGAGCCCACAACCAAGACGAGTTCGGGTTGCCGTGGATACCCGTTTCAACCCGGTGGAGAAACCTTCGCAAAATATGTAATGGCCAACTATTCGCCGGCAAAACACTCGACGCCAACCAGGATATCCGGCGGAAGAAAGTGCAAGAGCTCCTCGCTGAAACTCGTCAAAGCAGCTTAACCGGTGAGGCAGTAGATATTGGCAGAGTAGCTTTCAAGACTACGCTTAATCTCTTATCAAACACCATTTGTTCGGTGGATTTGGCCGACCCAAATTCTGACATGGCTCGAGAGTTCAAGGAGATTGTTTGGAATATCATGGAAGAGGCAGGAAAACCCAACATAGCAGATTATTTTCCGGTGCTTAAGAAGATCGACCCACAAGGCACAAGGCTGCGCATGACAGTTCACTTTGGGAAGACTATAGACCTCTTTGATAGCATTATTAGCCAACGGTTACAGCAGAGAAAAGTGTCGGGTTCTATGACGAACAGTGATATGTTAGATACTCTTCTTAACATTAGTGAAGAAAACAGATAGGAGATGGACAGATCTAAGATAGAACATTTGTTTGTGGTCACTATCATTACCAGATCTCTATTCTTTGTTTCATAAAAATTGATTTTGATCTTCAAAAAATATTCCAACATCTTCTTTTTATATGTAAGACCTATTTGTTGCTGGGACCGAAACAACTTCAGCCACACTAGAAAGGGCGATGGCAGAGCTACTCCACAACCCAGAAGTTTTGTCAAAAGCCAAAACAGAGCTTGAGCAAGTAATTGGCAAAGGAAACCCAATGGAAGAATCAGATATTGCTCGGCTACCTTACTTACAAGCTATAGTGAAAGAAACATTTCGGTTGCACCTGGTAGTTCCTCTCTTACTACCTAGAAAAGCCGAAGCAGATGTGGAAATCAATGGCTATGTTATCCCAGAGGGTGCACAAGTGCTAGTGAATGCATGGGGTATAGGCCGAGACCCAAGCTTATGGGAGAATGTGAATTCATTTATGCCGGAGAGGTTCTTGGAGTCGGAAATTGATTTTAAAGGCCGGAACTTTGAGCTTATACCCTTTGGTGGTGGAAGGAGAGTATGTCCGGGTTTGCCATTGGCAATACGAATGTTACACTTAATGTTAGGTTCTCTTATCCACACCTTTGATTGGAAGCTTGAAAATAGGGTTAAACATGAGGAGATGAACCTCGATGATAAGTTTGGCTTAACTTTGCAGATTGCTCATCCTCTAAGAGCTGTCCCTATTCCCGTCTAAAATAGGACTAAGAATTCACTTGGTTTCCATTGCATTTGATGTCTTTGTACTTCCTTCCATATATAATTTATATAATTTTGTTGGAAGCGAATTTATTACGGATTTTTTCTTTTTGTTCCTCGGATAACGCACTATAAGACTCTTTTCCGCATTGTATTTTTTCTATCACCTTTTTCTAATATTACATAGCAATTAGTTATTACTATATATCTAATTTAATTAATTGAAAACTTGGTTGCATAGGAACTAAAATATGGCATGAATATGCAACTACAATTGTTTGGTTTTGGGAGAACGTTTGATGGTATAAATCGACAGAAAACATAGAATAATCATTTTCAGAATCAATGTCATTTCATATGAATAATATAAAGGAAAGAAACTATGCATTACGAATAAAAATATATGTTGGCAAGTATGAAAAAATTTAAAATTAGATAGTACAATTGTATGGTTTTTGGAAAACATGTGATGGTATAAATGGACAGAAAACATAGAATAATCATTTTTGAATCAATGTCATTTCATATGAATAATATGAAGGAAAGAAACTATGCATTATGAACAAAAAAAAAAATGCTCGCAAGTATGAAAAAATTTAAAATTAGATAGCTAAAAAATAGATTAAGTAAATATTAAAAGGTCCATCAAGGCACTGGAGATCATATGTTCGGGGATAATTGGAGGATTACAATTTTACTGGGCCTGGAAAAAAGTTTAACAAAATGCATAAATAAAACATTTATTTTTTCAATATTCCAGTAAAAATTAACCACGCGATGTACAATGAAAAAATAGATTAAGTAAATATACCAAAGGTCGATCAAGGCACTGGAGATGATAGGTTTACTGGGCTGGAAAAAAAGTTCTACAAAATACATAAATAACAAATCTAATTTTTCAAAATTCCAGTAAAAATTTGCATTACGAAAAAAAAAAGGGGGGGGGGGGGGAAAAAGAAAAGAAAAAAAAGGAAANCATAAATAACACATCTATTTTTTCAATATTCCAGTAAAAATAGGTTTACTGGGCCTGAAAAAAAAAAAGTTTAAAAATACATAAATAACAATTATATTTTTTCAATATTCTATTAAAAATTAACCTCAAGATGTACACAAAAACCACATGAAAAAGTAAGCTCAATTAAACATACATCAATCAAATAAAAGAAATAAACCCAAACATAGATCAGTAAATTCTCATGCAAAGAATACCAATTGAAAGAAAAAAATATCATGAAGACCAGTAGGCACTTCTGTCTTCGGTGATAGCAAAAATATAGAAAGCCTGCAATTTGATTTTTGGTTATATAGTCTTTTTGTCTTCAGTTCAAAGGAGGGTAGAAGGTAGACGACGCGTCAGTGTATGGACGTGGTAAAATAGTAGCAGTGGAGCGACTATAGAATGACACGCAAGTGCTTGAATCTGTCAAAACAATGTATTTTCAGCAATCCAAATGACACGAGTCCTGGTTTTGCACGAATTCATCAAATGACCAGTTGGCTATACGCTGGTCTGGACTATGCACCAGGCCTTTAATGAAAAGACAAAAAAAAAACAAAAAAAAAAACACAACAACAAAGCTTCAACTCTTTAAACTCGAAAGGGTAAAACAGTAATTTGGCAACGTCAAAGAAATCCAAAAATGACCTGCTTTTTGGGCAAAAATTCTGCACTTGCCGGACAAAAATCCAAATGGCTTGATAACTGTTGTATGCATTCTGTCAAAATGACGAAAATACTCAAATAATTTTTGAGTTGACGATTGTAAACAGAAACAAAATGGTAACTTAGCACTATCAAAGAAAGACTCACTATTCAGCCATGTTGAAATGGATGTCAATGAGAAATTTACAAAATTCCTTGCAAAATCATAATAAAATTTACCATAAACCAAAAAAGAAAAAAATATAATATATGAATATGCTCTGGACAATCGAAACAACCAACAAAAAAAATTAAACAAAACCCATCAAATTTATCAAATTTCACCAAGGGAAAATAGAAAATTTATCTATAAAAGTCATACTCTGATCTTTTTGACACACCTATGTTTCAAATAAAGTCCATCGAAAGAATTGTCAAAAACCCACCAAACTCAAGAAACCCACACGGCACAAAAGAAATTAAATCCTCACCTTCTCTTTCTTTCACCGTTGGTATGCATTAACCGCACCAAATCTCTGCTAAACACATCTTCCAAAATTGAAGTGAAATCGCCGTCGTTTTCTGAGAAAGAGAGAGGGAGAGAGAGAGAGAGAGAGGGAGAATAGGGGCAAAAGAGTAATGCTAAATTTTAAAAGACACAAATAACCTTGCACAATTCAAACATGAAGAACAAACAAAAGGGCAAAATGGTATTTTACTATCAAATAAAATGGCACTATTCCTGTGACATCGCCTCTTTTTATATAACTTTTAGGGATAAGATGTAAGAATATAAGATAAGATAAGATAAGGCTGATAAGCTAAGAATATAAGACACGTAATCCTATGAATATGACTTGAGTTATATCATAAACATGAAAGAACCAATATAAATCGCAAGGAAAGATCATGATTCCGTGTCAAGGTGAGGTGCTCTTGTTCATGTTGGGGAAGGATCCTCTCCATTTCATTTGAAATGGTCACTATTCAAATTTTGAATATTGACCCTTTCATTTTGATTTTAATGGCTAAAAATAAAAGGCTTTGCATGTGCGTTCGAACGCAACTAAGGTGCGTTCGAACGCAACTAAAGTGCGTTCATTCGCAACGGCGCACTGCAGTCTGTCATAGGCGTGCGCGCTCGCACGCAGCAGCGCATAAGGCGAGCGCAGGTACGCGGCCGACGGAGAAGGATCCTCTCCATTTCATTTGAAATGGAGAGGAGCCATTTAGGCTAAATGATGGGATGTAATTGTCAAAATTATCTACATCTTTTAAGAAAATGACAACTATGTCCCACTTTTTGAACTAAATGGCTCCTATGCATTTCAAATGAAATGGAGAGGATCCTTTTCCGTTCATGTTCTGTTTTACTTCTCGTCTATGAAGGAAGAACAGGTGGTCTCTGCTTGTCTTTGCTCTGTTTTTTAATTTCCTTCTTGCCATTACTGTACTTCATAGGTAAAGATCAAAGATGGATTTGTTGATCAGCTGTATAATATTTCTTTGCCTCACCTGGATCTTAGTCCAAATCTTCCATTTGATTCCAAGAAGCAACGCGAATCCCAGAAAGCTTCCACCTGGTCCAAAGCCTTTTCCGGTGATCGGAAACCTCTTAGATCTCGGCGACAAACCCCACAAGTCCTTAACCAAGCTTGCCAAGGCTCATGGCCCCATAATGAGCCTAAAACTAGGCAGAGTAACCACAATAATCATTTCTTCAGCAAACACCGCCAAACAAGTCCTCCAAACACATGACCAATTCCTCTGCAACCGAACCATCCCCGACTCTCTCCGAGCCCACAACCAAGACGAGTTCGGGTTGCCGTGGATACCCGTTTCAACCCGGTGGAGAAACCTTCGCAAAATATGTAATGGCCAACTATTCGCCGGCAAAACACTCGACGCCAACCAGGATATCCGGCGGAAGAAAGTGCAAGAGCTCCTCGCTGAAACTCGTCAAAGCAGCTTAACCGGTGAGGCAGTAGATATTGGCAGAGTAGCTTTCAAGACTACGCTTAATCTCTTATCAAACACCATTTGTTCGGTGGATTTGGCCGACCCAAATTCTGCCATGGCTCGAGAGTTCAAGGAGATTGTTTGGAATATCATGGAAGAGGCAGGAAAACCCAACATAGCAGATTATTTTCCGGTGCTTAAGAAGATCGACCCACAAGGCACAAGACGGCGCATGACAGTTCACTTTGGGAAGACTATAGACCTCTTTGATAGCATTATTAGCCAACGGTTACAGCAGAGAAAAGTGTCGGGTTCTATGATGAACAGTGATATGTTAGATACTCTTCTTAACATTAGTGAAGAAAACAGAGAGGAGATGGACAGATCTAAGATAGAACATTTGTTTGTGGTCACTATCATTACCAGATCTCTATTCTTTGTTTCATAAAAATTGTTTTTGATCTTCAAAAAATATTCTAACATCTTCTTTTTGTATGTAGGACCTATTTGTTGCGGGGACCGATACAACTTCAGCCACACTAGAATGGGCGATGGCAGAGCTACTCCACAACCCAGAAGTTTTGTCAAAAGCAAAAACAGGGCTTGAGCAAGTAATTGGCAAAGGAAACCCAATGGAAGAATCAGATATTGCTCGGCTACCTTACTTACAAGCTGTAGTGAAAGAAACATTTCGGTTGCACCCGGTAGTTCCTCTCTTACTGCCTAGAAAAGCCGAAGCAGATGTGGAAATCAACGGCTATGTTATCCCAGAGGGTGCACAAGTGCTAGTGAATGCATGGGCTATAGGCCGAGACCAGAGCTTATGGGAGAATGTGAATTCATTTATGCCGGAGAAGTTCTTGGAGTCAGAAATTGATTTTAAAGGCCGGAACTTTGAGCTTATACCCTTTGGTGGTGGAAGGAGAGTATGTCCGGGTTTGCCATTGGCAATTCGAATGTTACACTTAATGTTAGGTTCTCTTATCCACACCTTTGATTGGAAGCTTGAAAATGGGGTTAAACATGAGGAGATGAACCTCGATGATAAGTTTGGCTTAACTTTGCAGATTGCTCATCCTCTAAGAGCTGTCCCTATTCCCGTCTAAAATAGGACTAAGAATTCACTTGGTTTCCATTCCATTTGATGTCTTTGTACTATAATTTATATAATTTTGTTGGAAGCGAATAAGAAATTTTTCATCTTCCCTATGTTGGCTAAACTTTTCAATGGTAATTGGAGTTTATTAATTATTTGAAGTTGAGGGAACGTTGGTATACCTTCTGTCTTTGTCATTTAATTTTCATCGTATATATCGAATCTCTGCAAAGGGTCCTCGATCAAGACAGCTGAGATAAAACTTCAGCTTTGGCAGAAGACATATCTCCGAAGAATTGTTTGCACACGTGGGATATACCAATTTGAATCAAAATCATCCTTAAAAAAATGACAACTCGTCCTAATCAAACGTAATAATAGATCTCCATGCTGTCTTCAAAATACTTTTTTTCTTAAAATATGAGGAAAGTCAACCATAACATCAACTTGGTTGCACAACACATGGCCTCCTCTCCAAAGATTGCGCAACACATTTCCATTTTTCCTTCTTTTATTATTTGTTTCCTCAGAGCTTTAATTAAGATTCCTTGAAAATTGTGTCCCATCTTTGGCTTATGGTAAGAAAGCATGTATTAATTTCCTCGTCTCAAAATGTAGTATAATGGTTTCTACTCCCTACTCGCTCGAGCTACGTTTGCAGATCGAGTTTTGCTTCTTATCTGTAAAGGTAGAAGAGTAGTCTTATTTTGTTTTGCCTTTGCTTCGTTCTTTCCTCTTTGAGATTTAGAGTTGAGAGAGATGGATTTGTTGAGTTGTGTGATTGGTCTTTGCCTCACTTGGATCTTTCTGAAAACCTTCCATATAATTCCTAGAGGCAAAGAAAATCACAAAAAGCTTCCGCCAGGTCCAAAACCTTTTCCAGTAATAGGAAACATCTTAGAACTCGGTGATAAACCCCACAAGTCCCTAACCAACCTTGCCAAGGCTCATGGCCCCATAATGACCCTAAAACTTGGCCAAGTAACCACAATTGTCATCTCTTCAGCAAACATGGCCAAACAAATTCTTCAAACACATGACCAAATCTTGTCGAACTGAACCGTCCCGGATGCACTCCGAGCCCACAAACACGACGAGTTTGGGTTGCCATGGATCCCCGTTTCGAGCCGATGGAGGAACCTTCGCAAAATATGCAACGGCCAACTATTCTCCAACGCGGCACTTGACGCCAACCAAGATATCCGGCACAAGAAAGTGCAAGAGCTCCTCGCCGAAACTCGTCAAAGCAGCCAAACCGGTGAGGCAATAGATATTGGCAGAGCGGCATTCAAGACTACGCTTAATATCTTATCAAACACCATTCTTTCGGTGGATTTGGCCGACCCGAATTCTGACACGGCTAGAAAGTTCAAAGAGATTGTGTGGAATATCNTAATTCCTAGAGGCAAAGAAAATCACAAAAAGCTTCCACCAGGTCCAAAACCTTTTCCAGTAATAGGAAACATCTTAGAACTCGGTGATAAACCCCACAAGTCCCTAACCAACCTTGCCAAGGCTCATGGTCCCATAATGACCCTAAAACTTGGCCAAGTAACCACAATTGTCATCTCTTCAGCAAACATGGCCAAACAAATTCTTCAAACACATGACCAAATCTTGTCGAACTGAACCGTCCCGGATGCACTCCGTGCCCACAAACACGACGAGTTTGGGTTGCCATGGATCCCCGTTTCGAGCCGATGGAGGAACCTTCGCAAAATATGCAACGGCCAACTATTCTCCAACGCGGCACTTGACGCCAACCAAGATATCCGGCACAAGAAAGTGCAAGAGCTCCTCGCCGAAACTCGTCAAAGCAGCCAAACCGGTGAGGCAATAGATATTGGCAGAGCGGCATTCAAGACTACGCTTAATATCTTATCAAACACCATTCTTTCGGTGGATTTGGCCGACCCGAATTCTGACACGGCTAGAAAGTTCAAAGAGATTGTGTGGAATATCATGAAAGATATAGGGAAACCCAACTTGGCAGATTATTTTCCTGTGCTTAAGAAGATCGACCCCCAAGGGATAAGGCAGCGCATGACAGTTAACGGTGGAAAGATGATAGACCTCTTTGCCCACCTGATTAGCGAACGGTTGCAGTTGAGAAAAGTGTCCGGTTCTATCCCGAATAGGGATATATTAGACACTCTTCTCAACATGAGTGAAGAAAACAGTGAAAAGATGGACAAGACAACGATGGAACATTTCTTCTTGGTCAGTATATATACTATTACTCTCTGTTCTTCTGTGATTTTTTTGAATATTAGTCATCTATTTACTTTGATTTTGATGAATACGTTGTGATGGGTGTAATTAGGGAAAAAGATCACCATTATTCACAATTTAAACGCCATGGTTGAAATTGTGTTTGAGAAATAAAGTTAAGGCAAAAGTGTTTTTAATTTCTTTTTATCAAACGATATTTTTTTATTTTTTGAACAAATTTTGAGTGTTAAATGTATTTTGAGGCCACTCAAACGTACTCTCAAATAGATCCTAATAGCTTCTTTGGGATTGATTTTAAGAAATAGATATTTTAAGTTAAAAATAGCTTTTGTCAAAAGTATGTTTTAACAATTTTTAGGCTTTGTAGATTCTCAAAAGCCTTTTTTTTTTTTTACCAAACAATTACTTTTTCCTTCAAATAGATTTTTTTAGTGTTAAAAACACTTTTAGGCCCCCAAACACAATATCAAACAGGTCTTAAGTCAAATTAAGAAGAATTACTTTATAGTTTAGACTCTTTAACAACAAACTTTTATTTTCTAAAAGTGGTGGAGGAATTGAATTTGTCATAGCTAGTAAGGGCGGAACTAAAATAATAAAATGTAATATTTTTTTTTCGGTTCTTTTTATATATTATGTTTTTATTATATATGTATAAAAGGATGATAAGCACAATTCAAACTATAAATTATAACACAAAATGTATACAATAAAAATTATATGTATTATACTTCATAAATATATGCTATATATATATTAATTGATATACCAATAAATTAACATGTAGGCACTAGTAAAGACAAAACAAAATACAAATATAAAATGTTTCAAATTGCTAGTCGATCTGCCAGCTAATGATCATCATTGCCTTCATAGATTAAAAAAAAGCTGTGAACCGTGTCATCCTCTGGTTTGTCTTAGTTTGTGGGCTATGTTGAATTAATACTTGAATTAGTTGAAGACCAGCCCAAATTTGAGGACATCTCTTATTTTTTAAGGGGTTGGGATGGTTGTGCTTAATTTTTGCAGAAGCTAGAGTCATATTATTCTCTTCTTTCTAATGGGGGGATCACCACACTTACATATAGAAATTACACATCTCCTAGCTTCTCTCTTTCTCATGTTGGTTCCGCTAGAAGTACTTGAGGAAATCTTTAACATCATATTTCAAATTAATAATAATAATAATAATTTATTGTTGTAATTAATTAGGATCTATTTGCCGCCGGCACTGATACAACTTCAGCCACACTGGAATGGGCAATGGCAGAGCTACTCCACAACCCAGAGGCTATGTCAAAAGCAAAAATAGAGCTGGAGGAAGTAATTGGCAAAGGAAACTCAGTTGAGGAGTCGGATATTGCTCGGTTACCTTACTTACAAGCAATAGTAAAAGAAACATTTCGGATGCACCCAGCAACTCCTTTGTTACTTCCTAGGAAAGCTGAAGCAAATGTAGAAATCAACGGCTATATTATTCCAAAGGGTGCACAAGTTCTAGTGAATGCATGGGCTATAGGCCGAGACCCGAACTTATGGGAGAATGCAAATTCATTTATGCCGGATAGGTTCTTGGGGTCAGAAATTGATGTTAAAGGTCGTGACTTTGAGATTATACCTTTCGGTAGTGGAAGGAGAATTTGTCCTGGTTTGGCATTGGCAATACGAATGTTGCAGCTGATGTTAAGTTCTCTTATCCACACCTTTGATTGGAAGCTTGAAGATGGGATTAAATGTGAAGATATGAGCATGGAAGAAAAGTTTGGCATAACTTTACAGATTGCTCATCCTTTGAGAGTTGTTCCTATTCCAGTCTAAAATAGGCCTAGGTTGAAGAATTCGCTTGATTGCCATTCTAGTATTTGATGTCATTTTACTTCCATAAATAATTTTGTTCGAAGTGAATAAAAAACATATATAGCTTGTCATGTTGAATTGTTGATGATAGGATGGAACTAATCATTTAATTTTATTACAAAAATAGGCTTGAAATTTCTTACAAGCCTACATACGGTTTATCACGTCAAGTAGGACTAATAGTTTGTAACTCCTATTTTGTCATTGTGCAGTCTTAATTAACTCTACGGACTTCTGATTTACCCAAGATAGCCTTGGAAATTTTTTTCTAGAGCATAAGGTATATAGTTAATAAAATTAATAGTTAGTTAAAGTTCAGAACACAAGCGTTTAAAAGCATCAAACACTGAGTTCGGAATTCGCTACACAATTGGAAAGTAAGGTTCTTCTCACAATTAAGTAGAAAATGAGATTTCATTGAAACTAGGGGTTCAAGCAATTTCCACATACAAATACGAGTATTTTTCAACTACAGACCATTTAATGTAAATAAATTAATTCGATGATACATAAATTTTGGTAGGGACACAGAAAAACCCAAGGGTGGTAAAACTCATTGATGGCAACACTCAGCGGTGGAGTACCAGCTTGATTAAGGAGTTTTTTTCAAGAGGAGGAGGTAAATGTTATTTTTCAATTTTTTCCATTAAGCCCTTATAAACCAAAGGATTAGATGATATGGAATCTAATGTAATTAAAATGATATGGATTTGAGGATTGGTGTACCTTTTTGACTTTACTTTTTTTTTTGGCCTTTATGGACGGTCACTTCGTATACCTACAAAGGATCTTTTCTAAACAATTCGAGTAAGACTTCAACTTTGCCGACAAACACATCCCAAAATATTGTTTGCTGTAGATAGATATGATATATATACATACCAACTTGAATGAGAATCATCCTTAAAAAATGACAACTTGCCCTAATCAAATGTAATAATTGAAGATATCCATGACGTCTTGAAAATGATTTTTCTTAAAATATGAAGAAAGTTAAACCATCAACTTCGTTTCGAAACACATGGGCTCCACTCCAAAGATTGGAAGCACATGCATATCCATTTTTCCTTCTTATATAATTATTTGTTTCCTTAGAGCTTTAATTCAAGTTCCTTGAAAATTGTGTCCCATCTTTTGCTTATTGTAAGAAAGCATCGATCTATTCCCTACTCGCACGAGCTAGGTGCCATCGTTTTCGCTGGTGCAGATCGAGTTTTGCTTCTTATTTGTACAGGAAGAAGATCGTAGACTTTTTGTTTTGTTTTGTTTTTGCCTTTGCTTCTTTCTTTCCTCTTTGAGATTTAGAGTTGAGAGAGATGGATTTGTTGAGTTGTGTGATTGGTCTTTGCCTCACTTGGATCTTTCTGAAAACCTTCCATATAATTCCTAGAGGCAAAGAAAATCACAGAAAGCTTCCACCCGGTCCAAAACCATTTCCAGTAATAGGAAACCTCTTAGAACTCGGTGATAAACCCCACAAGTCCCTAACCAATCTTGCCGAGGCTCATGGCCCCATAATGACCCTAAAACTTGGCCGAGTAACCACAATTGTCATCTCTTCAGCAAACATGGCCAAACAAATTCTTCAAACACATGACCAAATCTTGTCGAACCGTACCATCCCGGATGCAGTCCGAGCCCACAAACACGACGAGTTTGGCATGCCATGGATCCCCGTTTCGAGCAGATGGGGGAACCTTCGCAAAATATGCAACGGCCAACTATTCTCCAACGCGGCACTTGACGCCAACCAAGATATTCGGCGCAAGAAAGTGCAAGAGCTCCTCGCCGAAACCAGTCAAAGCAGCCTAACCGGTGAGGCAATAGATATCGGTAGAGTGGCTTTCAAGACTACGCTTAATATGTTATCAAACACAATTCTTTCGACGGATTTGGCCGACCCGAATTCTGACACGGCTAGAAAGTTCAAGGAGATCGTGTGGAATATCATGAAAGATATAGGGAAACCCAACTTGGCAGATTATTTTCCTGTGCTTAAGAAGATCGATCCCCAAGGAATAAGGCAGCGCATGACAGTTAACATTGGAAAGATGATGGACATCTTTGCCCACATGATTAGCGAACGGTTGCAGATGAGAAAAGTGTCTGGTTCTATCCCGAACGGGGATATGTTAGATACCCTTCTCAACATGAGTGAAGAAAACAGTGAAAAGATGGACAAGACGACGATGGAACATTTCTTCTTGGTCAGTATTATATATTCTCTGTTTTGTATTTATTTCAATATTACTTATCTATTTACTTTGATTTTGTTGAATATATTGTGATGGATTCATGCATGGATTGTTACTGGGGAATAAGATCCTCAATTTTCTCCCTTTTAAGTCAAGTTAATTAAGAAGAATTATTTTATAGTTTAGACTCTCTAACAACAAACAAACAGTGACAGATGAATTTATTATAGTAAGAGGGGAACTAGAATAGTAAAATGTAGGGGAAATTACACTTTACCCCTCAGAACTATCCACTCATTTGTATTTTTACCTCCAAAGTTTCAAATGTGACACTTAACCCCCATCCAAACTTTCAAATTGCGGCAATTCGACCACTTTGACATTTTTTTCCCAAAATGCCCCTATCACATATTTTATTTAAAAAAAATTTAAAAAAAAAGAAATATATATGTGATGGTGGCATTTTGGAAAAAGAAAAAGGTCAAAGTCGTAGAATTGTCACAATTTGAAAGTTTGGAAGGGGGTTAAGTGTCACATTTGAAACTTTTGAGGTAAAAGTGCAACTGGGTGTATAATTCCGGAAGGTAAAGTGTAATTTCCCCTAAAATGTAATGATAATTTTTTTTTTTTTTTTTCGTTTTCTTTATATATCATATTTTTATTATGCATAAAAGTATGATAAACACAATTAAAAGTATTATATTGTCTTCAATTCTTGTGGCGTTATTTTATTTTATTTTTTATTTTTAATTATGCTTTGATTCTTGCTAATACGTACTAATAAAGTGAAATACGTTAAGGTGATAGACGGGAAGAGATCGAGCTCTTAACATTGCAGCAAGTGACAAAAAACAAAAAACAAAAAACAAAAAAACAAAAAAACTGGTGTGCTTGGAGATATTAGATACGTACGGTGGTGGTAGTCTGGTAGATAAAAAAAAAAAAGCTCTGGATCATGGTTTATCTTTGTTTTTGGGCTATGTTGAACACCTGAATTCGTTCAAGACCAGCCCAAATTTGAGGACATGCATCTCTTATTTTTTAAGGGTTTGGGATGGTTGTGCTTAATTTTTAAAGAAGCTAGAGTCTTATAATTAGAAGGGGGGTTTTGGCTTAAAAAATACTTAGATTTTTTTTTTTTTAATGTGTAGTAGGAGCGGGAGCCCTCACCTGCAACCCTTATAATACATATGGGATTCTCCGTGGATAAAATGAGGGTACCAACAACTATGGAGATTCAGAGAAAAAATAGAAAGAAAGTTGTAGAATTGATGTGTGGCCGAAACCGGTATCAATGGGATGGCGGCGCGTGCAACACAACGAGCTTGGGTGGCACATGAGTGCACACTTGCTAGTGGAGAATGGCGAATGATGTGCACACATGGGTGGCACATGAGTGCACACAACAAATCTAAGCTTTAATTTGCAAAAAAAAAAAAGGAGAGAAAAGAGGAGGAAAAGGATAGAGGGCCAGGAGCTGGCTGAGCTCCCTGCTCCTCCCTCCTGATCCTCAGTTGACAAACATATGAGGTGCTTAAAGCTAATTAAAGGCATAAGGAAAACACAGAAAGAGAGAGGCTGAAGCTCCTTAAATTATTCTTGAAAGAGAGAATTTATTTAATACAACCATGTAAATTTTGATGTTATGTGTAATTAATATATATATTTTATTCTATTCTATTTTGGTTATTTGCGAATAAATTAATTAATTTTAAATAATAATATTCTAATAGTCCCCTCATGTTGAGATTAAACGCTTCCTTAATTAGTGAGGCAAAACACTGATTATGATATCATGTTAAATCATAAATTTTAAAACCTTAATAAACTGATATAAAATTGTTAGTTTAATCATTTAATTTATATTGTAACATGAACTACAATTCATTATTCTCTTCTTTTAGACGAAGGATCACCACACTTACATATAGGAATTATGCATCTCCTAGCTTCTCTCTTTTGATGCAAGTTCCACTAGAACTTGAGAAAATCTTTAACATCAAATTTCTTGTAAAAAAAAAAAATTCTGTTGTGATTAATTAGGATCTATTTGCTGCCGGCACTGATACAACTTCGGCCACATTGGAATGGGCAATGGCAGAGCTACTCCACAGCCCAGAGGCTCTATCAAAAGCAAAAATAGAGCTGAAGGAAGTAATTGGCAAAGGAAACTCAGTCGAGGAGTCGGATATTGCTCGGTTACCTTACTTACAAGCAATAGTCAAAGAAACATTTCGGATGCACCCAGCAACTCCTTTGTTACTTCCTAGGAAAGCTGAAGCAAATGTAGAAATCAACGGCTATATTATTCCAAAGGGTGCACAAGTTCTAGTGAATGCATGGGCTATAGGCCGAGACCCGAACTTATGGGAGAATGCAAATTCATTTATGCCAGATAGATTCTTGGGGTCAGAAATTGATGTTAAAGGTCGTAACTTTGAGATTATACCTTTCGGTAGTGGAAGGAGAATTTGTCCTGGTTTGGCATTGGCAATACGAATGTTGCAGCTAATGTTAGGTTCTCTTATCCACACCTTTGATTGGAAGCTTGAAGATGGGGTTAAAGGTGAAGATATGAACATGGAAGAAAAGTTTGGCATAACTTTACAGATTGCTCATCCTTTGAGAGTTGTACCTATTCCAGTTTAAAATAAGTTGAAGAATTCACTTGATGGGCATTCTAGTATTTGATGTCATTTTACTTCCATAAATAATCTTGTTCAAAGTGAATAACAAACACATATAGCTTGTCATGCATGTTGATGATAGCATGGAACTAATGATTCAATTTTATCTCAAAAATTGGCTAGAAAATGGCTTACAAGCCTACATATATACGGTTTATCACGTCAAGTAGGAATCTAATTCTTACACAACTAAGAGTTTGAAACTCCTATTTTTTTTTAGTTGTATTAATAGTCTTTAACTCTATGGACTTTTGATTTAGCCAAGATGGCCTTAGAAATACGCTACACAATTGGAAAGTAGAGTTTTTCTCACAAGCAGAAAATGAGATTACGCTAAAAGTACGTAGTGGTCCAAGCAATTTCAATGGAAGGCGCGCCAAAGGGTGACCAAGTGGATGAGTCGTCCACCAGAAATGCTTAAAGTCAATTGAGATGTTGCAGTGTGGTTAAGACAAATTGCTGCATAGGCGTATTATGGTAAGGCCGGAATTGTGAAGGAAATGAATTTGCCGCAAGAAGTACAAATAAAAATTTACTAGTTGAGACATAAGTAGCAGCTAGAAGCATTGGTTGCTTTTTATGCAGCGGAGTTTAGTTGAGATCTAGGCTTATAAAAAATAATAAATATTAGATCAGAAAGATGCACAATAGATTGTACAATCTATAGTACAATCTATAGTGCATCTTTCTGATCTAATATTTGAGTAGATTTGGACATCTTGTGGATGAAATTAAATAAGAGGTGTTTTGAATACCATGCCATATTAGCAAATTTAACATGCATGTGAGAAGGGAAGCAAATTTTGGTACACATACATCAATCAAAGCAGCAGTTAAACATGTCATTAATCAAGTATGGATAGAGAGGATCCCCAGTATGTGCAAACTTTGGTGCACATGCATCAACAAGCTCTCTCTTAATGTTTTTATCAATAAAATTGTATCTGCCATGCCTCGATTCCACCCCAAATTAAAGTGCCCTTTTCTCTTGTTTTTGTTTGTTGGATCATCTGTCAAAAAAGAAGAGAAGAGAAGGCCCCCTTTGCCCTCGGTTGCACATCATGTCCCCATATGCATTTCTTTTCTTTTTTCTTTTTTTCTAACCTAACGAGAAGGCAATCTTTGCCCTCAGTTGCACGCACTACCCAAAAAAAGAAGAAACAACTTTTGGGTAATATAAACGTACGCCTCAAAAGTAGCCACTAAACGCCAGGAAACAAGTTCCATATATAATTCTAGCTACGTACGCAAGTACCCTAATTAGAAGGCACTCCCACATTATATCCCTATATATGTAAGTGTTTTGGGTGGCCGATTTAGACAAAAAATTGTAGTAGGATGGTTGTATTAATATATAGGATGCCCATGCATTCTTATTTTATGCATTGAGATGACGTAAATCGAACGTTTCTGACCATTTGACTAATTAGGCCTTGGAGCCCTCTTGCATGCCCGAGATCTCAATCCAATCTATTGTTTTTGTTTTCACTTCTCTCTTACTCGCTATGACCCCACATAGTTTTGATATTAATGTTAAATGTCACCTACGTACATAACACATTTCTCTGTACTATATGACCGAAAACATGGAAAACACAAAAATTACTACTATAGTTATTTTCACATGATCCTTTCCTTTGGAATCTCCACGAATACTCAAAACGACGTAGCAACTCACATGGCCCTTAATTAATCTGTTCATATCTTTGGATTGGTTAAAATGCTCATACTGTATTAATTAAACTCATACAAATTAAACATATAAGGTATGAATTTGACTTCTCTAATGAGAATATTTATAACTGATTAGTGTAAATCATTTTAGATTTTACTTATATCGTGATGGGGCTAGGCGTAAAGGCAACTAAATTCAGCTTTGTTCATGGAAAGTTTGACCCCACAACTGCGGAGATAAAGGCGGCCATCCAAGCGTTAAGATTTTCTAAGGGCTTGGGTCTGCACAGCATTTGGCTTGAATTCAAGTGAAGAAAATTGGAGTAGAATGGGTCACTTTGTAGCTGATGCAAGGAATCTACTTACTGACTTTCACCATGGGGTAATACATTTTGTAGGACAATCTAGCTAAAATAGCTGTAAAATTGGGTATAGCAAGGGAATGGTTGGGAGAAATCCCTAATTGTATCTCAGAGATCATTCGGAAAGAGCAATCTGTAACTCTTTGATTGATTGATTAATAGAAGTTTCGTATACTAAAAAAAAAAAAAAAGAAGGTAAAATTATGGTTCAACGTACTTAATTTGAAGAAGCGCTTATGCTTTTCACCGTTTAAATTCCCCTCATCGTCCCTTCTTAGCTTTTTCTTGTTGTCCTTCCGCTAAATCCAACGGGGGTTGAGTCGGCCCCTAGATCTTAAGGGGCATATCATTCCCAAAACACTTGTGGTCCTTTGTCCTTGCATTGGAAGCTAGCATGTGTCGTGACTTCTTCGAAGAAATACAAATGTAGAAGCAATTTCATGAAATGTGCTACTCTTATGCATTCTATACATTGTGCAGTGTTTAATACGATCAAAGGTGTTGATTCAATGGCTCAATAAAATCTCTAAAATAATTAGACATGTATTAAGTCATAGGTTCAAATCTCCACAATTGAGAATCGTCATATATGCCTATATTAGTCACTTAGGTTTTCATTGATGCCTTGGTGGGGTTGAGTCAGGTCATGGATTAGTCAGACTTAAGAGATCGTCTATGATTCCTACATCTAAGTCCCTCCTGTGTGGCTCTCAACGGATAGGTTTTATTATTGTCATATCCAAGTATTTTTGAAGATCGAAGAGTAAGATAGCTAAGTAAGATAGTTATAATTGGTCTCTCAAGCTTACTATTTTTTAATTAAAAAAATAAATTAATATGTCGGCTAGTTGTCTTAAAATTCCGTTAACACTTTTTTTATTAAAGAAAAAAAATCGAAAATTCAGAAAGAGGACATGAATGCCTCGAGGAGGAGTAAGCAATAAGTTCCCATCCAATAATTCACTCGAAAATAAATGCGACGATCGAAGAGTCTTTCTGAATATTAGAGCATATATTTACGTCCCCATCTCTAAATTTTGGTTAGAATATTTATTTTTTTTCAATTTTATCTATATGCTTTTTTAGAAACACCCTCACATCTACCTTCTAAAACATTCTTTACATAATTTAAGATTAATTTTATATAGGCTTTTATTTCTTTCACTTGATGTTTAGAAAATAATATTTTTTTTAAAAAAAAATAATAATAACATTCATTTATGACCCGGAGAACGCCACGAGAGCACCGGCATTTCTCTTTTAATTACACCATCATCCCACCTCTTACTTGATATGTTGTAACGGTGTCTATTAATTTTTAATTAATTAATTTTTTTTAATTGATGAGTGTAAAGGCCACATCAACCACTTGAGATAAAATTTTTTTTTTTTTTTTTAAATTGTGGACCACGCTTAATGAAGCGGAGGTTTGCAAGTTTGAATTTTTCTCCTCATTCCCTTGTGTAGACATGTAAAAAAAAAAAAAAACTAGGTAATTAAATTAGCTAAAATGCTAATTTGAATGTTAAATGCTATCAAACAAACAAAACCATTGTGTGGACCCTTCGATGTTGAGCATTTAATGACCAATGATACATAGAGGACTAGAGTTTTTCTAGAGTCATCTTAAATGTGATGTGACATTTAAAAATACCAATAAATTAAAATTCAATAATGATCATCTCAAATTGAATGATGATTTTAAATGTCACATCATATTTGGGATGACTCTAAAAGGACTCTAGTTCTCCTTATATCATTACTCGCATTTAATGAGCGTCACAATATTATTTAGAACGAAAGTTGTTGGTAGTTACTTATGCTGACATGAATCTGCAGAACAATGATGAGATTTATAAGACCATTTTGAATTGAGATGTGATACAGTCACAACATAGAGCCAACAATTAAATATCTAACTTCTCTTCTACTTTAGACTCAATTTATAGTTTAAAGCTCTTTTTCTCCTTCATTGGCAGTTTTTTTTTTAAATAAAAAAAATTAAAAAAAAAAAAAAGCTAGCACTTATGAAAAAAAATTAAATCTTAATTGAATTTTAGTTGTAATTTTATCATTTTTTTTTTTTTGGATTTGAGAAGGAGATATTTTAACAAGCCGCTGCAAGAGGAAATCTCACAGAATTTGTAATATATATGACTGTCACAGTTTTTTTTTTTTAAAAAAAAAAAGCTAGCACTTCTGAAAAAAAATTAAATCTTAATTGAGTTTTAGTTGTAATTTTATCTCCTTTTTTTTTTTTTTTTTGATTTGTGAAGGAGATATTTAACAAGCCGCTGCAAGAGGAAATCTCACAGAATTTGTAATATATATGACTGTCAGAGTACGTCTGCCACCATTCAATTTTTGTACCTCATATACTATTGGGCATGGGCAGAACCACATTTAATGGATAGGACTGTACTTTACTGCACTCCCCCTAAGACTTTTGAAAAGGTGTTTGTTAAGGTTTTCTCGGTAATATTTTTTTGGCGTTCTCTCAGTCTTACATAAAACATGATTTAAGAAAAAATAAAATTATAATACTATTTTTTTGTCAACAGATTAATTTTTATGAGTTAATAATCAGGTTTTAATGCTTTAAAACTTTTTTTTTTATTCAAAACTAAAACCTAAGGGTGGAAGGTTAACCCTTTAAGGATAGTATCACACAANCGGCTCATTTACAGGGCTATACTTCACTGCACTCCCCCTAAGACTTTTGAAAAGGTGTTTGTTAAGGTTTTCTCGGTAATATTTTTTTGGCGTTCTCTCAGTCTTACATAAAACATGATTTAAGAAAAAATAAAATTATAATACTATTTTTTTGTCAACAGATTAATTTTTATGAGTTAATAATCAGGTTTTAATGCTTTAAAACTTATTTTTTTATTCAAAACTAAAACCTAAGAGTAGAAGGTTAACCCTTTAGGGATAGTATCACACAAAATAGATTTGATCATCCTAAATTTAGTACTAATATCTCAATTTTGGTGTTAATGCCTCAAATTTGAATGCTTCAAAATCAAATTTGGTGCTAATGTCTAAAAACACCAGTGGTGGAGACCACTACAATTTTATTTTTTCTTAAATCATGTTTTGCGTAAGACTGAGAGAACGCCAGGAGAACACTATGAGGAGAACCCTTAGCATTTTCCTTTTGAAAATAGTGTAAAATTTATCGAACAGGATAATATTAATTTGGTCACAGTGATATTTTTGTCTTTTTTAGACGGTCTTCATTATTTATTTTCTTTTTGAATTTTGAAGATTACATCTGCATTCATTCATACACTTTTGTTGTGATACAATCATAACTTAAAACTCAACTTAAACTTAACTTTTAAAATAAATTTCTCTCTCTAATTTAAAGTTCTCTCTCCTTCACCGACAACTTCTTAAAAAATACTTGAGAGAAAAGTCCTCTTCTTCGGATTAAGATCTTTAACAATACCTTCAAAATTGTCAATCAATTTTTTTACAAATTTCAGCCATTAAATATATTTAAAGGTTTAAAATAAGACACCCACTATAAAGATAGTCTCAGTAGTGGATGTCTTATTCAATGGTTGAGATTTGTAAAAAAATTGATTGACAATTTTTAAAATATTGTTGTGAATCTTGATCCCTCTACTTCACCTTTACTATTATGTTGTCTTCCACCTAGCAGTTTTTCAAATTGGATGGTTATAACTGTTTCGTCAACCGCTAATCACTAACCATTATGATTTGCTATTATAAAAAATCACTAATCACATAAGGTGGTTGCGGTTAACTTTGTTTATTACTATATATATATATATATAACATTTGTTTGATAGATTACAGAACAATCCTCCGCCTTGGACTGATGTTCATATTTCCATTGTCAAACATATTAAAGTTCATGTTAAAACTTTGCCTTGCTTAGGTATTCCTTCAGATAATGCTTTTAAAATTGTTGACACAGACGCCTCTGAAATTGGTTTTGGAGGAATTCTGAAACAACTTGTTTCGCCAAAATCTCCTGAACAAATTGTTCGATTCCATTCTGGATCCTAGAATTATGCGCAATCTAATTATAATACTATTAAGAAAGAAATTCTTTCTGTTGTTTTATGCATTACAAAATTTCAATCTGATTTGCTCAATCAAAGATTTTTGTTGAGAATAGATTGCAAATATGCAAAATACATATTGAAAGAAGATGTTGAAAATATTGCATCAAAACAGATTTTTGCCCGATGGCAAGCAATTTTGAGTGCTTTTGATTTTGATATAGAATATATTAAAGGTTCTGATAATTCAATTTATGATTTTCTTACTCGTGAATTTTTGCAGTGCCACCATGGCAAGCAAAAAGGGCAAGGAGAAGATTGATTATATGCCTCTGGTCTTAAAACCAGAGTCTACTCCCCCTCCTCCCTCTCTCCCTATTTTTACCGAACCCTCCTATTTACATTAGCCTCCCTTCCTCCCAACACCTATTTTTTATTGAAAAAATCATTCTCATATTAAATCCCCGAGGCAAATGATCCTTTCCTATTTTCCCCTAGATTTCCATTGGATTCTTGAACATCACCAAAAGAATCTAGCTTATTATACCAATATATTAAGAGAGCCCCTTAAGTCCAGACAATCTGCAAAAGACACCTTTTACAGCATCCAATTAAAATCTGCCGCATCATACATGTACACAAACTCAAATACAGTGAGTAACACTGGATCCTTCCAAAAATCAAACAAATCAACTCTCCCAACTCAGTTTCGTTTGTCTCTGGAGAACTTCACTGACGCCAGCCCGTTTCCGGCCACCCCGAAGTTGCCGTCCAGCCCAAAGTCGCCGTTCACTGCCCAAAGTCGCCGTCCACTGCCCAACGTCGCCGTCTACTGCTTTTTTCGGCGTCTTCGCCGGACGTCTTCGTCCATTGCCCAACCAGCCGAAGTGCACCATCAAGACCAAACCAAACCGCCAAGGTTCAACGCCAATCTCTAACCTTCTGGAGATCCCAACGCACGGCCCACACACACCTGCCGAAGACCCAAAGGCCAAAGCTCACGCATGAAGGCCCACTGTCGGAACCTCCAAACACGCACCCAGATCGAACTATTGGAGCAAGCCCAGCACGACCGTTGGAGCTCCAGTCACAGCACCTCCAATCTGTCACCGTCAACCCCCTCAATGGTCCTATCGGAGATCTAAACGCACCTGCAGATCCTCGGACCCGCGACTTGCTGTTCCCCATTCAGGCCACCGGAGAAGCTTCATTACCAGACCCGCAACGCCGTTGGCCTGGGTCTCGCCGGCCAATCGTGACCCACTGCAACCCGACTCAAAACTCGTCGTGACCCGCCGAAACCTCGATTCTAATGCCCCAAACCTCGATTCTAATGCCCTAAACCCGTTTCTAATGCCTCAAAATTCTTTTTTGGATTCAAATCTAAGACCTAGAAGTAGAAAGTTAACCCATTAAGGATTTTATCACCCTAATTGTTGGAAACCGACGCTGGAGAGAGATAACCCACGGCGAAACCCACCCAGTGAAACCCACGGTGTGGGTCTCGCCAGACCCACGCCGTGGGTTTGGCCAAGTTCACGAAGGGGTCTGCGCAGACCCCTTCGGCCTTCACCGATTCACCATTTCTTTCATGTTTTTTTTTTCTTCCTCGCATAAATCCAGTGCATTAGGATTTATCTTATTATGGTGCATTTTTTTAGTTTTTCTTAGGTGTCAGTTAGATATTGGGTGCTGTAAAAGTAGTATTTTGCAGATATTACCTGATTCAAGGTTTTCTCATATATTAATCCAAACTAAATCTTTTTATTTCAAACCTATTTTAAGCAAAACTTCTGATTCCCTAAAACTTGCTAGCAATATTGCATATCTTGCCAATTTCATTTATGAAAAAGATTGGGGAACTCATCCTTCCACTTTGAGACCTTCTGTTAATTCTGATATTCCCTATTCTTATTGTGATTGTATCGATGCTTGGTCTAAACTCATGATTTTCCAAACTCCTAAATTTAATCATTTCTGGTTCATTAATTTTGACAAAAATCTCAAAGGAGCTTTCCCTCTTTGGTTTCTTCAGTGGTGGAAACAATTTGGTCTTATTTCAGACACTCTTCCTCCCCAACTTATCAATGCCTTTCACCTTTTCGAGACTTATCTCAATTATAAAGATTTTGATTCTAATTTCCCACCTATTTTGCATTTTGTTAAGAATTACAGAATTCCTTGGTTTCTGGCATGGCGTTATGTCATCAAAGACGTCAGGATTGAAAGACATTGGTTTCAATCTAAATTAAGGGACAATAGCGCAAAAATTGATGCCATTGTTAATAATGTTAAAGGATTAGCCCAAGCTTCTAAAGCTTCAGTTTCACTTCAAATTTCTCCTCATGGTACTTCTTCAAGATCTTCAAACATTTCCAAAAAGAAAGAATGGATGAAGACCTTTCTTGATTCTCTGATAATTGTTCTGATGAAGATGAAGAAAAGAACTGCTGAAAGATTTACCCAAGATTTTGCTCTGATTTGTCTGATTTCAAGATTTTTCCTATTGAAGATTTACCCAAGATTTTGTTCAATTTCACTACTGAAGATTTGAAGATTTTAAGCTTTTCACTGCCTAAGATTTTCAAGATTTCAGACTACTTTGAAGACATACTTCCCCAATATTTTCTCAAGATTTTGTCCAAGATTTTCAAGATTTCAGACTACTTTGAAGACTTGACTATCGACAATTTGGACCTGCAGAGATTCAAGCTTTTCAGATTTTACTGTTCACCGTCACTATTTATTGTCACTGTTCATCTACGAAAATATATTTTTTTATTTTGAATGTTTTCTGAAGCTCCTCTATAAAAGGAGCTCTCCCCACTCATTGTAAGGTAGAAGTTTTCTTACAGAGGTTTTCATACCCTCCTTGAATCTTCCGCCAACTTTTCTTCTTTCCTACTTTGTAATTTCCTACTTAGTTTCTTACTTTTCTAGTTCCTTTTCTTCTTCTACTTTTGTAAGTGTTTTTCTAACAGTTCAATAATATTTTCAGTTCAGTTTATCCAATTTACTTTCAGTTACTTTCAATTTATTTTCAATTCCTTTTATTATATTATTTGCATACCGTCAGATTAGACGATTCTACTGCTTTTTTTTACATTAATACAATTTTCATTCTGCAATACTGCCTCCATGGCTGGTTCTACTGCTTTCTTTTAATGCATTACTTTCATTACTGCACTACTTTCATATATATATATATATATATAAACAAAGTTTTATACTAAACAAAGTTTTGCTTCTTTATCTATAAAGGAAGATCGAGTAGCAGTCTCGTTTTGCCATGGCTTTGTTCTTTCTTCTCTGAAATTAAGAGTTGAGAGAGAGATGGATATCTTGAGCTGTGTCATTGGTCTTTGCCTCACCTGGATCTTAATCAAAACCTTCCATATTATTCCTATAACCAAACCAAGTCACAAAGGGCTTCCACCAGGTCCAAAACCTTTTCCGATCATCGAAAACCTCTTGGAACTCGGTGATCAACCCCACAGGTCCCTAACCAAGCTTGCCAAGGCTCATGGCCCCATAATGACGCTAAAACTTGGCGGAGTAACCACAATAGTCATCTCTTCAGCAGACATGGCTAAAGAAATCCTCCAAAAACATGACCAAGTCTTGTCGAACCGAACCATTCCGGATGCACTCCGAGCCCACGAACACGGCGAGTTCGGCATGCCATGGCTACCCATTTCAAGCCAGTGGAGAAACCTTCTCAAAATATGCAACGGCCAACTATTCTCCAACACAGCACTTAATGCCAACCAAGATATCCAGCGGAAGAAAGTGCAAGAGCTCCTTGCCGAGACTCGAAAAAGCAGCCTATTCGGTGAAGCTGTGGAAATCGGCAAAGCGGCTTTCAAGACTACGCTTAATCTGCTATCAAACACCATGGTTTCGGTGGATTTGGCGGACCCGAATTCTGACGTGGCTAGAAAGTTCAAGGAGATCGTGTGGAATATCATGGAAGAGGCTGGGAAGCCCAACATAGCTGATTATTTTCCTCTGCTTACGAAGTTGGACCCCCAACGAATAAGGCGGCGCATGACAGTCAACTTTGGGAAGATGTTAAACCTCTTCACCCGCATGATTAACGAACGTTTGCAGTTGAGAAAAGTGTCTGGTTTTATCATGAACAACGATATATATGTTAGATACCCTTCTCAACATCAGCGAAGAAAACAGTGAGAAAATAGACAAGACCATGATCGAACATTTCTTCTTGGTCAGTATTATGTTCTTCTTTGGATTTATTTCATTTTTGGCTATTTATTTACTTTGATTTTGATGAATATGTTGTGATGGGTTTTCCTTGGCGAATTAGGATCCACATTTTATATACCCTCTTAACTGAATAAATTGAGAGGAATTATTAGTAACGAGTTTTACGTATACGGTTAGATACCACAAAATTAAAATTTACTTCCAAATGAAGACGATCCCATACAAACAGAATTTCTGATATTAGTTTGTTTATTAAAATAAGGGTTAAATACCCAATACCCCTTGGGGTTTTATAACTTTATTTTTTCCTCCTTAGGGTTTGATTTTTATCACAGGGGGTTCCTGTGGTTTTGATAAAAGACCAAATTAGTCCATCCGTTAGTTGACTGTTAATTGACTTAACGGAAGTCCAGTCACTGACAGGTAGACCAATTAGACAAGATGACACATAACATAACTTAACACGTCATCAGTGATGACCGTATATTAAGCTGCCACCTAATCTTTTTTTTTTTTAAAAAAAAAAAAAAACAGATTACAAATTAAAATAGAACTGAGTTTTATTTTGTTAATCAGGATTTAAAACAAACATATTACAAATTAAAATAGAGATTTTGGGTTTTATTTTGTTAATCAGGGTTTTTAAAAAAATAGATTTAACATTTAAACATAAAAATCTCAAATCTAAGAACCACGAACACACAGTACCCGGCGTCATCCCCACCCCAACCCCCGTCTCTGGCATCCACCCCTAGTTCCGGCGTTCGCCTAGATTCCGGTAATGAAGCTTCCTCCCCAACCCCAAGCTTCCATGGCCAAATCCCAAATGAAACCCACCGCTCTCCGGCGACAGTGGGATAGAATTTTCAATGCGATTGAGATCTTTTGTATGTGCATAGTTGGCCTTTTATCTAGATCTTCTTGTATGCATGAAAGGGCAAGGTGTCGCACAGCCTCCTCCTCCTCCGAACAGGATTGCACTTTGCAGGATATATAGTCTCTTTCTTCTTTTCCAGCCATTCTTACCAACCCACTGAGCGCGACTTAAATGGTGGCCTAGCTAGCCTTCAATCCGTAGAGGAAGATTCGTAGAAAGTAAGGAGGCTATGTTCATGGTATTAGATTTGAGATTTTTATGTTTAAATGTTAATTTTTTTTTTAAACCCTGATTAACAAAATAAAACCCCAAATCTCTATTTTAATTCGTAGTTTGTTTGTTTTAAATCTTGATTAACAAAATAAAATTCAGTTCTATTTTAATTTGTATTTTTTTAAAAAAAAAAATAATAAGGTGGCAGCTTAATATACAGTTAGCACTGATGACGTGTTAAGTTATGCCATGTGTCATCTTGTCTAATTGGTCCACCTGTCAGTGACTGGACTTCTGTTAAGTCAACTAACGGTCAACTAACGGATGAACTAATTTGGTCCTTTATCAAAACTACAGGGACCCCCTGTGATAAAAATCAAACCATGGGGAGGAAAAAAAAAAGTTATGAAACCCCAAGGGGGTATTAGGTATTTAACCCTTAAAATAAATTGATTTATTTTAGATGGAAAATAGGTTGATGATTGAAAAAAAAAAAAAAGCGAACAGGGATAGCTAGCTCCATCTTGAGCTAAATTCTGTACAAAATCTCTTCAAGTGCTCCCTTCAACAAAAATCTTGGGCTGTGTTTGTGAATGGAATGGGATGAGAAGTGAAATGGTACTATAACAGATTTGATTGATATAAAAGAAAAAAAGTAAAAATATTTTATATTAAAAAGTAAAAAACTTATTTTGTAGTGATTAATTTGATGTAAAAAGTAAAAATATTAAGGTTAATTTTAAGAAATTTTTTTTAAAATGAGATGAATCTCGTGAACAGTACCAATACCATTCCCTTCGCAAACGCAAACACAACCTTGGAGTCTCGTAGCAATAGGATGTCCCCAGTACTGTAGTGTAGTAGTTGAGTTGAAGTACAAGCAAGTAATTTGGAGAAGACCACCAAATCTTGGATCGGGATCCCCTCATATTAGAGGGGAATATGAGAGCTCTCATATTGTGATCCTGGCCGTTCATTTTAATCCAACCGCCCACAGAATGCCACGTGTCACACTTAATATATAATAAAATATTAATTAATTTTTTAAAAGAAAAGAAATTAAAAATAAAACAAAATAAAAATAAAATTTTTAAAAAAAACTTGGGTGGCCGGCAAACCCATAGGGGGCCGGCCACCCCAGTTGACCCTAGGGGTGGCTTCGGCCACCCCAGACCGGCTGGTCTAGGGTGGCCAAAGCCACCCCTAAGCTCAAATCGGGTGGCCGGCCACCCCCTACGGGTTTGCCGGCCACCCTAGTTTTTTTTTTAAAAAAAATTATTTTAATTTTTTTGGCCATTGGGGGTGGTTTGGCCACCCCAGACCGGCCGGTATGGGGTGGCTTTTCAGCCACCCCTAGGCTCAAATCGGGTCGCCAGCCACCCCTTATGGGTTTGCCGGCCACCCTAGTTTTTTTAAAAAAAATTTGATTTTAATTTTTTTGTGCCCTTGGGGGTGGTTCGACCACCCCAAACCTGCCGGTCTGGGGTGGCCGAAGCCACCCCTAGGCTCAACTAGGTGGCCGGCCACCCCAGTTTTTTTTTTTAATTTTTTTTATTATTTTTAATTTCTTTTCTTTTAACAAATTAATTAATATTTTATTATATATTAAATGTGACACGTGGCATTCTGTGGGTGGTTGGATTAAAATGGACGTACAGGATCACAATATGAGGGCTCTCATATTTCCCCTCTAATATGAGGGGATCCCGATCCCCAAATCTTTTGTGACTAATATCTTCGATGTGACTTGACTTTCTCTCAAATCAGCCACTTGGCCCCAATGTCTTTTAAAGAAACAAAACTTCTTTTGTTATTATGTGATGTTTTTGACATCTTTTCTGTCTTGTATTCTAGAATCAAATGTCATTGTTTTGTGATGATTTTTAACATTATATTTCAAAATAATAATAATAATAATAGTAACTTTTGGTTGTTATTAATTAGGATTTATTTGCTGCTGGCACCGATACCACTTCAGCTACATTGGAATGGGTGATGGCAGAACTACTCCACAACCGAGAGGCACTCTCAAAAGCCAAACTAGAGTTGGAGAAAGTAATTGGCAAAGGCAACCCAGTCGAGGAGTCAAATATTGCTCGTTTACCTTACTTACAAGCAGTAGTTAAAGAGACTTTCCGACTACATCCTGCAGTTCCTTTGTTATTGCCTAGGAAAGCCAAAGTAGATGTAGAAATCACCGGATATATTATTCCAAAGGGTACACAAGTGCTAGTGAATGCATGGGCTATAGGCCGAGACCTGAGCTTATGGGAGAATGCAAACTCATTTATGCCGGAGAGGTTCTTGGGGTCGAAAATTGATGTCAAAGGCCAAAACTTTGAGCTTATACCCGTTGGTAGTGGAAGGAGAATATGTCCTGGTTTGCCATTAGCAATACGAATGTTGCACTTGATGTTAGGCTCTCTTATCCACACCTTTAACTGGAAGCTTGAAGTTGGGGTTAAACATGAGGATATGAACATGGAAGAAAAGTTTGGCCTAGCTTTACAAATTGCTCATCCCTTGAAAGCTATCCCTATTTCAGTCTAAATTAAGTTGAATAATTTATTTTGTTGTAGCTTAAGAAGAGAATATGCATTAAGTGTACATGCGCATGTGTAAAATGCTGATATCACTTTTGCATATTTCTATCCATATCCACATAATATTTTTATATTTATTAAATGCGGTTATTACCCGCTATTTGCATTGGATGCGCAGTTATTATATGTTAAGACATTTTTTTTGTCTAATAGTCTTTGATTGGTGAGATCTGCATGTTTTTCACAATCTTTGAGGCATCTTTGATCTTCAATCTTCGCGCTCCTGCAAGATAACAGAGTACCAAAGGGTCCCAGTCTGAGCCATAGATTATCCGATACTTAACTTAGCACTCTTATGTGGAGTCAAAACATAGCATGAGCGAAAAAATATATTGAGAATGATTTAATTGATCCCCTTTAACTGATGCCATGAGTCCCATTTTGTAGGGTTTTACGTAACTACCCTCTCCATGTTTCACCTTCAAGTAGTTGATGGATAGTGAGAGGTAGTTTAGAGATAATTGAGGTAGTTGATAGATAATGGGAGATAGTTTAGAAACAATGGAGGATGGTTGATAAATAGTGAAACCCATAGTGAACTTTATCCCTAACATTATAGTTATTTAATGCGACTGTTATCCAATGTCCGCATTGAGATGTAAGGGGCATTTTGTGCCTATTTTAATCTTTTGAATCGGTGGTTAAACTGACTTTTACTCAATCAGGGGAAGTGGCTAGAAACCCCTCATCTACAACCAGGTGCAATTGTTGGGGCTGAAACTTGAGCTGGACCCTCATAGGTATTAGGATGAAGATTTGCACCTATCCACTAGGCCAGCCACACACTTCATGTCAATTTATTCTAAGTTAATTTCAGTTGTACAGAGTGAAAAGTTATGCATGCCCATAAAACATCTATAACTAAGACATTTCTCCACCGATTTTCATATTTAGTTTTCAATATTCATGGTTTTAGAAGTTTACAAGTGAAATTGTTTGGATTCTCCATAATTGTTATTTGCAAGTGAAATTGTTTGGATTCTCCATAATTGTTATTTGAGAAATTTATAAGCTTTGTTGCATCTTAGAAACGTTTTGCTTGTAACTAGGTATATATAATTTTGTTTCTAATTCTTGTTCTTTCTAATCACATAATATTTTTATAACAATTTCAATTTTTGTTTTTGATTCTTCTTCTTTATCACACAATTTTCCAATCGAAGCACGAGAAAGGACAATTCCTAAGATGAGATGGGCTATCTTATGGGTCAAGATTAAATTCAACAAATTTTAATGATTTATATGTTACATTATTTAAAAATTTTAAATAACGTAGCACTATATATATACCATAAGATACATCAAAATTAAAAAAAAAAAATTAAATAACTTTTATCGAGTTATGAGTAATAAATATTGCTATGTAGATAGAAGCCATAATGAGACGGCACTCTTTGCCCTAACTTGCACGTCATGCATGTCCCTTTCGAAATAGTAATATATATATAATCCAATTTGTTTGAGGGAAGATCATCCACAATTCCACCCAATTGAGAAGGCACTCTTTGAAGTTTGTGATTCCTATATCACTTCAAATCCAATATCCTGTTCCCCTTTTTTGTTTCTGTTGTGCTTTTGTTAATTTGTCGTATCATTTGTCAAAGACGAAGAAAAGAGATGGCACTCTTTTCCCTCAGTTGCACGTTGTATCTCCTTAATGATTGATCACCATATTTGACCTTTAACTTAATTCTTTTGTTTTTTTCTTTTATGCATTGAGATGACAAGAATCGATGTTTCTGAACATTTTATTAGGAATTGCAGGCCCGAGAGTAGATCTAGATTAGTTTTTTTTTTTTTTTTTTAATAAAAAAAGTAATTATTTTTATTTTTATTTTTTACATGTTAGCAGAAAAAAAAAGGATAATTCAAAAAAAAAAAAAAATAGGATAATTCAAATTAATGATTTTCGCTTCATGATATATAATCTGCAATCGATTGGATTACGCATTCAGAACAAAAGTGTAACTAATCTTGAGAGCTGGACACAACATCTTCTTGAAATTTTCTAACACCAAATTAGTCAAATTAGCTAAAATAAATTAATTTCACTAACCGAATTTAAATGCTTGCTCTCGGACTGATATCGACCCTTCAATAGACTTTAGGGAGCGACAGCTATCTTCTTGCCCATTTTATGAGGGTGATCAAGATCACTTGAAGTGGATAACAATTAATATATATTATTTTAGAATGAAAGTCCTTGGTACTTACGTAGACCGACATGAACCTGAACAATCATGTTCAAAAATGACAGATTGCCCTAATCATAGACTACCATATATATCCACGATCTCTTGAAAATCTTTTTTTTTGTTAAAAAAATATATTATTTTAATAAATAATGAAGACTGTAGACCACCAGCTGTCACATCTAATCGATCTTATCCTTTATTTAATAAATAATTTAATTCCCTATTTAAGTCATCGACAAAAAATCGCGCATGCATGATCGATCATGAAAGTTCTTTAAAAACTTGTTGACTTCTTTTATAAAAATATCCTTGGAAAGGAAATATGAGCGTTGAGTAGGGGTGAAATTTAAAA
>CM017325.1:2054468-2072157 GCA_006937295.1 Carpinus fangiana | reverse complement strand
TACTGGCTCCGCCCCTGGTTACAATGGGGGTCAATCTTTCCACTTCTAAACCTTAAAGAGGAAAGTATGCATGGGAGAGTGAGTAGAAATGCTTTCAAACGCTATATTCGAAGTGACTCATTTCGCAATATGATGTGCACATAAATTTGCATATCTGGATAACTTTGAGGCTATGCATTCTGGGAAGATTTGGGCAGAAGCCCATCTCAAGTGCCAGGAGACAGGAGTTGATGGTAAGGAAGGTAGTCAAAGAGTCCCCTTCAAGGATGAAAGAGAAAGTACCATAATGAGACGCAAGCTGCTTGGCAAGAACGGCTGCTTTGGCTTCCCCTTGACTGGCGTCCATGGAGGGGAAGCTGCTAGGACGTCACCACAGTGTTCCCTGAGAACGGCTGCTGCACCTGCAAAATGTGGCTTGATAGCTAGGTCAAAATTTACTTTGAGGGAGTCCCTTAGAGGGGGGGTCCAGTCCTTAAAGCTGTCAGAGTCTGATCGCCAAGCTGGAAAATGTTGGTTCATCGAGAGGGAGATGAGTTTGAGAATTGCCTGAGGATCCAAAGGGGTCCCTTGATGGACGATGCGTGTCAAATGAGACACATATGGGAGATGACAAATTGTTAGCTTTGACCGTAAATGATGGAAAAACCTATTTAAAACTTGAATAAAACCCAAGTATTTTGTTCTTGAAATTGAAAATCTAAAGATTAAATCCAAATCACATGAAAACTTAGATGCTAAATATGATTATTTTTGTGAAATAAGTTGTCCTTTTTTTTTCTTTTTATTAATATTTTGAGTTCTTAAATAAAAAAGGAAAAAAGAAAAAGAATTAGAAAACAAGCTAGCCCTGTTGGACGGCTAGAACGAAGGAGGGCAATGAGTAGGACAGAAAAACATTGGATTTCTCCGAGGCATGCTTCTTTTATAACTGTTGAATATATTATGGAGAGCGGAAGAAGAGAGAGAAGAGAGAGAGAGCGGAAGCATATAATAGACTACATTGTATTGTGTTGAGATAAATGGAATGGATACAAGAGCCTCCTTATATAAGAGGGAGAGAGGAACCTTAGCTTCCAATCTTACCAATGTGGGACAAGCCCCACATATACACTAACATCCCCCCTCAAACTCAATGTGTCTAAACATTGAGGTTGGAAAACAAAAGCATGAATAAAAACATAAAAGAAAGGGAAAGAAAAATAACCTAACATAAAATAATATTTTTAACATCGCCCCTCAAACTCAATGTGTAAACTTGAGTTTGGGTAAAATAAAAATGAAAAATGAAAAATGAACTCGCCGAAAAAGCTGCTTATGCCGAAAAAGTTGCCGAAGTAACGCCATAAAAGAAAATCTTGGTTCAATTGGTTGTAATTTGACTTGAAAACCATATACTAGTAATGAAGAAGCTTGTCATGCCTGAAACCCTTGGACCGTCTCGCCTTGCCTGTTGAGCTAAAGTCTGACCCAAAAATTCTAACTAGTAGATTGACTTGGCCGGTTGAAGAGGCTAAACATGTCTGAAACCCTTGGACCATCTCGCCTGGTGGGCTGAGCTAAAGTCTGATCCAAAAATTCTAACTAGTAGATTGACTCGGCCGGTTAAAGAGGCTAATCATGCCTGAAACCCTTGGACCGTCTCGCCTGGTGGGTTGAGCTAAAGTCTGACCCAGAAATACTAACTAGTAGATCGTCTCGGCTGGTTGAAGAGGCTAACTAGGGAGAAAAAAGGCTGGTTAAAAGAGGCTAAACACGTTTGAAACCCTTGGACCGTCTCGCCTTGTCAACTGAGCTAAAGTCTGACCCAAAAAATAAAAAAAAAAAAATCTCACTAGTAATGGATCAATGGCCTAGGAGAGGCTGCAATGACCGGTGATGGCGACATTTGACAAGGCATAAATGGGCCGGTTGAAAGGGGCTTCTTTGGCCCAAAAAAAATCATCAGACCCGAGAGTGCCTACCGCAAGAAGAATGAATCAGATTAAACTGTACCAAAGAAAAATGCTATGAAACCGAAATGACCAATGCATGAACTAACGTGAACCGCAAAAAAACAAATGCCTAAATTTAGAGAATAGTCTTGTTTTCAGCCATATAGAGATGCCAAAAGCAAAAATAGACCACAAATTTGAAATTAGGATGAAAAATTGAGTTGGAAACACCTGGTCAACTTTTGGAGTCTCGGTCAAAGTCAACGGTCAAAACTAAAAAGTCAAAGTCAACTATAAATAGTCAATAGTGCTGACATGGCAGTCTGGAGCCTTGGCGTAGGGATGACGTGGCAGCTGAAGACCCAGGCGCATGTGGCGCACGTGTGGAAAACTGCGCCGCCGGATGTGCGTGAATCCCACGCGCAAAAGCATCCACCGGTGCGTGGGGGCGCGTGAAGTGTCGGATAGGGGCGTTCTTGGCGGGGATCTAACCGTCGTCACTGGATCTATAAGGTGGACCGGCAATCTTCCTGATCGGGCGACATGGCGGCGCGTGGAGGTGTTGGAGCGGCGCGTGGGCAAACGACAACAACTTCTAGGGGCGCGTGGAAGCTCAGAATTGGCTGAGACTGCACAGATCCACCGACCCGGGGCCGAGACACCACTTTTGGTGGTTATTTTGGCCGAGAGTGGTCATGGTGGTGGCGCAATTGGCTCGAACAGCTACTGTCGGAGGAGCTCGGAGGGCCGATGACGGCGGATCTTCCACAGATTTGTAGATCTGCAGGAGTGGAAGAGATTTGAAGCGGAAAACCCGCTTGGGGGCGCGTAGACGACCGGAAACTACCGGAAAGATGAGGTCGCCAAAGGGAGCGCCGAAAAACGTCAAAGATGTTTATTGAAAGCTACAGAAAAGTGACTTTGATACCATGTTGAATATATTATGGAGAGCGGAAGAAGAGAAAGAAGAAAGAGAGCGGAAGCATATAATAGACTACATTGTATTGTGTTGAGATAAATGGAATGGATACAAGAGTCTCCTTATATAGGAGAGAGAGAGATGAACCTTAGCTTTCAATCTTACCAATGTGGGACAAGCCCCACGTATACATTAACAATATCAAAGACAAGAGATTTGTTGTAATTGTGTTGGTTCACTATTTCTCCAAAACATGCGGCTTGAGAATCACAGTGGCTTACAAGTTGCTTACAAGATAACAAGATACGAAGATAAACTAATCGACTACAAACACACAGGTTCATGTGCTCCATGCTTGCTATCCTTGAAAACAGGATCTTGTTGGCTGTCAATTACCTTGGAGTCATTATCTCTGAGGAATCAACGCTGGCAGTTTGTTAACAACGCCGTTGGTTTGAGATGTATGTAATATATAATATGTTTTATGTCAAAGTCAATGAAAAGTACATAAATATTTAAAGACAGAAAGAAGAGTAGTAATCATGTTTTTCCTTTGCTCTGTTCTTTAGTCTGCTCTGTTCTTTCCTCTCTGAGATTTAGACTTGAGAGAGAGATGGATTTCTTGACCTGTGTAATTGGTCTTTGCCTCACCTGGATCTTAATCAAAACCTTTTCCTATAATCGGAGCAAAGCAGATCACAGAAAGCTTCCACCGGGTCCAAAACCTTTTCCGGTCATCGGAAATCTCTTAGAACTCGGCGATAAACCCCACAAGTCCATGACCGAGCTTGCTAAGGCTCATGGCGACATAATGAGCCTAAAACTAGGCAGAGTCACCACAATAGTCATCTCTTCAGCAGACGTCGCCAAACAAGTCCTCCAGACACATGACCGGCTCTTGGCCAACCGAACCATCCCGGACGCAATCCGAATCTACAACAGTGATGAGTTCAGCTTGCCGTGGATACCCGTTTCAAGCCGGTGGAGGAACCTTCGAAAAATATGCAACGGTCAACTATTCTCCAACACAGCACTTGACGCCAACCAAGATATCCGGCGGAAGAAAGTGCAAGAGCTCCTCGCCGAAACTCGTCAAAGCAGCCTAACTGGTGAGGCAGTAGAAATCGGTAGAGCCGCTTTCAAGACTACGCTTAATTTGTTATCAAACACCATTCTTTCGGTAGATTTGGCGGACCCGAATTCTGATGCGGCTAGAAAGTTCCAAGAGATTGTATGGAATATCTTGAAAGAGGCAGGGAAACCCAACATAGTAGATCATTTTCCTTTGTTTCAGAAGTTGGACCCCCAAGGGATAAGGCGGCGCATGACAGTTAACTTTGGGAAGATGATAGGCCTCTTTTCCGGCATGATTAACGAACGTTTGCAGTTGAGAAAAGTGTCTGGTTTTATCACGAACGGAGATATGTTAGATACCCTTCTCAACATCAGCGAAGAAAACAATGAAATGATGGACAAGAACACGATGGAACATTTCATCATGGTCAGTATTATTATTCTTTCTTCTTGGATTTATTATTAAGCATCTATTTACTTTGACTTTGATGAATATGTTGTGATAAATGAGTTGTCATTGGGGAATAATTAGAATCCTTCTTTAGTTCTTTTTCTCCATCTTAAGCTTTAATTAGTTTTAAGATTTGATTTTACAGATTTAATAAAAAATTTATCGTAAAATAAAATAATTCATCTGTTTTTTAGTTGAAATGAAGAGTTTCCTGATCGTGTTGAAACAAGATTTCTGATATCAGTTCATTTATTAAAATAAACTAATTTTTTTTAGATGGAAATTAAATAGGTTGATGATAGTAAAGCGAAATAAATTAATTAGACAGGAGACTATTTTACCTAGCTAGTTCGGAATAAACACCTATATATGCTCACAAGTATAGATGATGAAAATATAGCATTTTTCTTTATAATTCGTCACTCCTTTTTTCTTTTTTTTTTTTCTTTTTTAGTTAATCATTTTTAAAAACCAATATCCAATCGCTTATCCGGACTTTTAATTACCTTTTCTCCTATCAACTAGAATGCATTACCAATTTTTCCCATGAACTACTAGTCTTACTGCTCAACCTTATCAAACTTACTATTTTCTTCCCAAAACCTCATTCCGTCAATCAAATTCGTTAAATTGTATTTAATATTCTCTTTTAGACTTTAAATCTCATTAAGAGACAGAAATAATACTCCCAAATAAAAAATTCAAATAAATAAATAATATATATTTTTTAATTTGTTTAATTTTAAATGTATTATATGTAATTTTTGTTTATAAATTTAGGGTATTTAGGTCATTTCAAATTTTTTAATGAGTTTGACTGACGGAATGGTGGTTGGGAAAAAAATGGTAGTATGATAGGGTGAAATTAATAATACGTTATAGTTGATGGGGAAAAAAGATAATTACCCCTTTATTTTACTAAAGTAATCTGTTTTAAAATTTTTTATTCATTGTTTTTAAAAAAACCCATGTTCAGTAGCTGGTGTATGAGAAACACATATTTAACTTTCTTTCATATCACCCACTTGGGCCACAATTTCTTTAAATTAAGAAACACATACCTACTTGATCTTTTGTTGTTGCGTGATGATTTAGTTGGCTAGGAATTCCTCTCATGGTTTAATTTGTTTAGTAATATTCTGGAATCAAATTTGGTTGAACTTGTACTTTAAAGAGTTTGAATATATATATATTAGTAATACTCTATATATCTTATTTCTATTCGATGTTATGTTTAATTAACTTATTTTATTCTATTATTTTTTGTTTGTTCGCTTAAACTATATATGAATTACATTTCATCATAATTCTCTTATTTTTCTGAAGTGGGATCACCACACTCGCATACAGGAATTACACATGTCCTAGCTTCTCTTCTTTCTAATGCAGGTTTCACTAGAAATTGGGGCAATTTTTAACATCATATTTCAAATAATAATAATAATAACAACTTCTTGTATTAATTAGGATCTCTTTGTTGCGGGAACGGATACAACTTCAGTCACACTGGAATTGGCGATGGCAGAACTACTCCACAACCCAGAGGCATTGTCAAAAGCAAAAATGGAGCTGGAGCAAGTAATTGGCAAAGGCAACCCAGTAGAGGAGTCGGATATTGCTCGTTTACCTTACTTACAAGCAATAGTGAAAGAAACATTTCGGTTGCACCCAGCAGTTCCTTTGTTACTACCTAGGAAAGCTGAAGCAGATGTTGAAATCAATGGTTATATTATTCCAAAGGGTGCACAAGTGCTAGTGAATGCATGGGCTATAGGCCGAGATCCGAGCATATGGAAGGATGCAAATTTATTTATGCCAGAGAGATTTTTGGGGTTGGAAATTGATGTAAGAGGTCGAAACTTTGAGCTTATACCCTTTGGTGGTGGAAGGAGAATATGTCCTGGTTTGCCATTGGTAATACGAGTGTTGCATTCGATGTTAGGTTCTCTTATCCATACCTTTGATTGGAAGCTTGAAGATGGAATTAAACATGAAGATATGAATATGGAAGAAAAGTTTGGCATAACTTTACAACGTGCTCATCCTTTGAGAGCTGTCCCTATTTCAGTTTAAAATAGGTTAAAAAATTTACTTTGTTGTACCTTAAAAGAATAAAATATGCATATCTGAAAAAAGAAAAAAGAAAAAAGAAAAAACATTTTGTATTAGCATAAGTCCGGTGTATTGTACTATAATTTTGTTGAATAACAAATATGGCTTGTGATTTTGATGATGACTTCAAATATAGAGGTTGTAAAAGAAGGAAGACTTGCGCTTTTGAACAGTTTAATTAGTACTACAGCCAAAGCTTAATATTGGCCAATTATTAATATTCCCCAAGAGGTAGTTCAATCGGTTGGGACCACGCCTAATGAAGTAGAGGTCACTAGTTCGAATCCTCATCCCCCCTTTTATGCGGACATGTCAAAATATATATATATATATATATATTGGCCAATTATTCTATTGTATGCATGTGACGAGGTGATTTTATGTAGGGAGGGCAAAATATTCGATTACCACCTACCAACTGTCACTGAAACCACCATTGACCGCTTACCGACTTCTGGCTATTGGTAATCAAAATAAAAATTTATACCAAAATTGGTAATTGAATCGAATCGAACTGAAACCATCATCCTAGCAATATTATTTGGTTCTTATTTAATTTTATCTATATTAGTGACAACTTGTAATATGTTAAGAGTGCTTATAAACATGTCCAATAAACACTTGTTTATCCCTAAAAAAACTATTTGGGCCCAAAATCAACAATTTTGGCTCATTTACAAATAACATTGGTCCAATTAAAAAAAATCCACGGTTAATTGATTATCTGACCAATTTTAACCAAAATCGTATTTTTATCGAAAATTTTGAAATTTATTCTTATTGAAATAAATTCGTTGAATTAATCGATTTAACCAACAATTTCGATTAGTACTTCCAAAATACTTGTACCATTACCGTTATATCCAATACCCACCCCTAATTTTTAGTTAAGAATGGTTGGGGCATCGTATTTGTTTATGTTATTGTTTAGTCATCTCACACACACATCGTATTTGTTTATGCTACTGTGCATTGCGTTTGCCATCGTTTAAGGGCTCAAAGTGATCCCTATGTATATTTGTTCCTCCTTTAATTTTTAACCATTATTCTTTATGTTTAGATAGTGGTAGAGGTTCCAAAAGAATTTTTGTGTTTTATTTATTTATTTATTTTTTTACAGCATTTCAAAGAGATTATCTCCTTTCTGATGTAAACAATGGTTTTTATTTATCTTGCTTAAAACTTGTGATTTGAATGTATTTTGCTGGTTTATTGGTTAGTTTGTTTTGTTCGATCATGTTTATCAAGATTTCTCGGCGTATAACAAAATGCGTAAATTAAATAAACGCCAAGAAACGGGATTTTTGTGGTGGCCAATGACATTAGTGAGTTTCATCATTAGCGGAAACGATCACGAAAAAATTTACTATAAAATATAAAATATTAATCAGAATCAAAAGACTATATATAATGAAATGGAATTTAGAAAAGACTATATGTAAGACTATATATAATGAAGAAGACTATATATAATGAAATGGAATTTAGAAAAGAAAGAAGAGATCGAGAGACACAAGAATTAGCGTCATCACATGTTCAAGCCCTATGCATGGAAGAGAGGATTAGATACAAATTTAATCTAATCATTATCAAATCTCTTCATTTAATCTCATCAAATTCCTAAACCTAAGATAATCCAAATTCACTCTAAGACATAGCTCCAATACATCCTATTCTCAGTATCACACGAAGCATATTGTTTTCCAAACAAAAAACACACAAGTAAAGATAAAAATATGAACTTGACAAACGAACGTCATTGTTTCTCTCTCGCTGTGAAAAGATCGCACTCGATCTCCTCTGGTTTGTCGCACTGCATGCAGCTCCAACGGCGCTCTTCTGGTAATCTTGTAATGGCCCTCTTAATTCTTATTGTGTGAGTAAGTAAGACGAAATACTACTTGGTCTCAAACTCCTAATACAACTATTGTATGTATTAGGAGTTTGAGACCAAGTAGCATTTCGTCTTTAATTGTTACCGACTTACTTACACATATCCCTGTTTGATTTGTTTTCTATTTATGGTTTTTTTTTTTCAAGAAACAATAATAGAGATTGTCATAACAGTAAAGAAAAAAAAAATTAAAAAAAAAAAAACTTTGGTGATGTTTGATACCTCGTTTTAGGAATGATTGTTTTTTTTTTTTGTGATTTGGTTGAAAAAAAATGTTTTGATACAACAAGTTTTGAGCCTTTTTTTTTTTCTAGAAAAAATTATATTTAGTTCTTTTTTAGGGTTTGGCCCTTGGAGGTGGCCGATTCACCCCCAAGGGCCATGAGGAGGTGGCCCGTGGCTGGCCCCCTTATATTATTTTTTTTATTTTCTTTTTAAAATTTAAATATTATTTTATTAATAGTGGGGCAAGTGGCAGATCAATGGCCTTTGAATGAAAATGGACGGGCTGAATCTGAAATTCCAGACATTGGTTCCAGATCCCCTTTCCTTTCTTTCGATGGATTTGGCTACCTGAATTCTGACACGGCTAGAAATTTCAAGGAGATTGTGTGGAATATCATAAAAGATGCAGGGAAAGCCAACATATCAGAATATTACTTTCATCTGCTTCAGAAGTTGGACCTCCAATGGATAAGACGGCGCATGGCAATTCACTTCATTAGTGAAAGACTGAAATTGAGAAAAGTGTATGATTCTGTCACGAATAGGGATACCCTTCTCAACATCTGTGAAATGATGGAACATTTCTTCATGGTAAGTATTATTACTCTCTGTTCTTGTTGGATTTATTTCATTATTAGTCTTCTATTTCTCTCTGTTCTATTTCATTCCTTCTGCACCCAACAGTTCCTTTGTTACTACCTAGAAAAGTTAAAGCAAATATAGAAATCAACAGCTATGTTAATTCCAAAGGGTGCACAAGTGCTAGTGAATGCATGGTCTATTGGCCGAGACCCCAAGCTTATTGGGGAATGCAAATTCATTATGCGGGAAAGGTTCTTGGGGTCGGAAATTGATGTCAAAGGCTGAAACTTTGAGCTTATACCCTTTGGTGGTGGAAGGATAATATGTCCAGGTTTGCCATTGGCAGTACGGATGTTGCACTTGATGTTGGGTTCTCTTATCCACACCTTTGATTGAAAGCTTGAAGATGGGGTTAATCATGAGGATATGAACATGGAAGAAAAGTTTGGCCTCACTTTACAAATTGCTCATTTTCTAAGAGCTATCCCTATTCCAATCTAAAATAGGTTGAATAATTTGAGAAATATTATGGGAACCAAATTTTTTACTAAGAGATGGGTGCCAAAATAACGTGAAGCTTATTTATTGATTACAGTAGCATTTCTCTTAATTGTTTTAATCATCTTCAATGAATAAGCTCCGCATCATTGTTTTAATCATCTATAATGAATATGCTTCACCTTATTTTAGTATCCATTTCTTGTAAAAGTTTTGATACCTAATACATTTTTTAAATAATTTACTTTGTTGTAGCTTAAAGAAGAGAATTTGTTTCCTGTATTGTACTTCAATTTCGTGAATAGCAAATAAAGCTTGTGATTTTGATGATGACTTCAAATTGACCGTTAACAAATTATCATAAAAATTACATTAAAAATTGCTTACAAAGACAAGCAATGTCTTGTTCTTATGTGTGACATTGCAACCTGTTTCTTGAAATTAATAAAGTTGATCTCGACTTTGTAAGCAATTTTTAATGTAATTATTGTAATAATTTTTAATGATCGTTCGAAGTAATCAACAAAATCACAAGTTTAGAGCATTTACATCCTACACTCTACATCTCAACCAAATTTTAGTCAACAGACCACATTCTACTATCTAAATCTTAATCTACTATTGGATTTAATTACTTTTTATTTTATTCTTTCTTTATAAATTCACTTCAACTCCATTTAAGAGGGGAGTAAGAAATTTATTTTTTTCTTCTTTGTTGAATGCTACAATATTAATTATTAGAGTAATGCTATATACTATAGTATCATCTCATTATTCCATGTGGCAATGTTCATCATCTTGAACCAATCCTCGTTTAAAAAAGTAAATAAATCTAAGAGTTAATGGGCACTATCACATTAGTCCGGTAACATAAAAATGTCATAAGAGTTTGTTAATATCATTAATCTATTTATTAATTAAGTACTGCAGCCATCAACATAAAGCTTAGTTAATTTAACTAGCCGTATATACGAATGCTGTTATTCAACAAGGTTAAACACCAAACATATGCTAATGTCAAGACTCGGGGCATTATAGATAGTACGGGATTTTATTTTTATTTTTTAATAAAAAAAAATCCATACTATTTATAATGCACGGAGTCTTGACATACTTTATTCGACTATAAATAGTTCTAACCACTATAGAGTTCATAAGCTATGACAAAGTAAATACTTTCGCCAATTTTAGTTTGGAATAGGAACAACTCTTAGAGGGTGAGCAATCTGTAGAGTGAGGCCAAACTTTTCTTCCATATTTATATCCTCACATTTAATCCCATCTTCAAGCTTCCAATCAAATGTGTGGATAAGAGAACCCAACATCAAGTGCAACATTCGCATTGCCAATGACAAACCAGGACATATTCTCCTTCCACCACCAAAGGGTATAAGCTCAAAGTTCCGGCCTTTGACATCAATTTCCGACCCCAAGAACCTCTCTGGCATAAATGAATTTGCATTCTCCCATAAGCTCAGGTCTCGGCCTATAGCCCACACATTCACTAGCACTTGTGCACCTTTTGGAATAATATAACCATTGATTTCTACATCTGCTTCAGCTTTCCTGGGCAATAACAAAGGAGCTGCCGGGTGCAGTCGAAATGTCTCTTTGACTATTGCTTGTAAGTAAGGTAACCGAGAAATATCCGACTCCTTGATTAGGTTGCCTTTGCCAATTACTTGCTCCAGCTCTAATTTGGCTTTTGCCATTGCCTCTGCGTTGCGGAGTAGTTCTGCCATCCCCCATTCCAATGTTGCTGAAGTTGTATCAGTGGCAGCAGCAAATAAATCCTAAATAATAACAACCATAATTTTTTTTTTATATATAAAAATTAAAAATTAAAAAAAAATTAAAATTGACTCAAGCTCTAGTGAAACCTACATTAGAAAGAAGAGAAGCCAGGAGATGTATAAATCCTATCTGAAGTGTGGTGATCCCATGTCCCAAAAAAAAAATACTACATACTCTAAACGCATAGGTGGTCCCATGTCCGAAGAAAATAATGAATTGCAGTTCATGCCTCGTATCTAAACAATAAATGCTACATACTTTTAAGTGCTTTTTTTTTCTTTTTTTTTTTATGTGATAGTAAAAATTATTATTTTATTGAATTATAATTTTCAGTCAAGTGAAGAATAAAGTATTTATAGCACTCTTTATGTATAAATATTATTCGAAAATTTTACTGTCCAAAACATCAAAGTACAAGTTCAAAACGTGATCTTCAGCTGAGAGCAATAGGGCCAAGTGACTGATTTGAGAGAAAGTCAAGTCACATCAAAGATTCATTGGTTTTTGTCCAAATTAGGTTGTCTTTTAGCCTGACTTCATTGGGGACTTCACAACTTAAAGAAGTTTGTCCAGTTCTGGACATCCATCAGATGAGGAATATGAGGCTCTCATGCTTATCGTGACTATTTTCATTCAACAGCTTATATTATACCACGTCTCATACTTAAATTTATATAATAAAATATTAATTAATTTTTAAAAAGATAATACAAATTAAATTAATTAAAAATTAAAATCATATAATAAAAAATAAAAATCAGTTTTTCTTTTAAAAGAAAAATAATAATAAGATAACTGGCCACTCCAGTTGAACCTAGAGGTGGCTTCAGGTACCTCAAACCGATCGGTCTGAGGTGGCTTCATGCCTGGGATGGTTCGCCACTTCGAATGGCCAAAAAAATAAATTTTAAATTTTTTTAATTTGAACTTTCAGCCATCCCCAATTGCCAAAAGCTAAATTGGGGTGGAGGGTGCTGACCATCCTTTTTTTTTTTTTTTTTTCTTAATTTGATTTTAATTTTTAATATTAATTAATATTTTATTATATATTTGAGTAAGATACGTGACATTGTGTAGGCAGTTGGATGAAAATAGACAATCAAGATAAAGTATGAGAGCGTCATATCTCGATCCCTCTAATATGAAGGGACCCAGATCCCCATTTGTCTGCTGTTGGCCTTACATTTTTTTTCTTCTTTGTTGAATGCTAACTAGAAATTAATGCATAATCATATATATAAGGATGTTCCAAAGGTTTTTGTTTTTTATTTTTAAAGTGATTAATTAAGTTCTTTCTTTTTCTCATCAACCTATTTTTCTATCTCAAAAACAATTATATATTGCAATAAATAAACTGATATCAGAAATTCTGTTCGCACTCAATCAGATAAGATAAAAAATTTTACAGTCATAACTTGTTTTCTTGACATGAACTTGGTTTTTTAACATATAATGAAAGCAAATAGAGTAATCATATCAAAAGAATCATTTTAAATATGATATATCATTTAAAATTATCACTAAATTTAAAATAATTATTATTAAATTTTAATTCATCGATAATCTTAAATGTCACATTCATTACATTTGAGATAACTCTAAAAAAACTCTAATATTCGATATATCATTACTTGGATAATATAAAACTCACATGATGCCAATATATTAGATGTCTGAAAAACTAATCTTAAGCATAAAATAATTTATCTTCAATGACAACCCATTACAACATATTCATCAAAATCAAAGTAAATAGATGAAGCTACTAGCTAGTATTGAAACAAATCACGGAAGAACAGAGAATAATTATACTAACCAAGAAGAAATGCCCCATTGTGGTCTTGTCCATCTGTTCACTGTTTTCTTCACTGATGTTGAGAAGGGTATCTAACATGTCACTGTTCGTGATAAAACCAGACACTTTTCTCAACTGCAACCGTTCGTTAATCATGCGGGTGAAGAGGTCTAACATCTTCCCACAGTTAACGGTCATGCGCCGCCTTATCCCTTGGGGGTCGATCTTCTTAAGCACAGGAAAATAATCTGCCAAGTTGGGTTTCCCTAGATCTTCCATGATATTCCACACGATCTCTTTGAACTTTCTAGCCGTGTCAGAATTCGGGTCGGCCAAATCCACCGAAAGAATGGTGTTTGATAACAGATTAAGCGTAGTCTTGAAAGCCGCTTTGCCAATATCCACTGCTTCACCAGTTAGGCTGCTTTGATGAGTTTCAGCGAGGAGCTCTTGCACTTTCTTCCGCCGGATATCTTGGTTGGCGTCAAGTGCTGTGTGGGAGAATAGTTGGCCGTTGCATATTTTGCGAAGGTTTCTCCACTGGCTTGAAACGGGTAGCCATGCCAAGCTGAAGTCGCCGTGTTGGTGGGCTCGGACCGCATCTAGGACGGTCCGGTTAGACAAGATTTGGTCATGTGTTTGGAGGACTTGTTTGGCCATGTCTGCTGAAGAGAATACTATTGTTGTTACTTTGCCTAGTTTTAGGGTCATTATGGGGCCATGAGACTTGGCAAGTTTGGATAAGGAAATGTGGGGTTTATCACCGAGCTCTAAGAGGTTTCCTATTACAGGAATTGGTTTTGGACCTGGTGGAAGCTTTCTGTGATTTGCTTTGCTTGTAGGAATCATATGGAAGATTTTGATTAAGATCCAGATAAGACAAAGACCAATTACGGAGCTCAAGAAATCCATCTCTCTCTCAACTCTAAATTTCACAGAGAAACTCAAGCATATATTCTCACAGGGAAAGAACAATTAATGGAAAGGCAAAAGAAGACCACTCTAGCTTCTTCTTTTATAGATGGGAAGCAAAATGGGGTGGGAAAGGAAGAGGTGCGTAACGATGACATCTATTTTGTTTCTTTCTATTAAGTACGTCCATGCTTTATAATTTGTCGGTGACATGCCTGCAGTACGTCCATGCTGTATAATTTGTCGGTAACATTACCCAGTGTCATCTCACTCTGGTAATGTTATAATTGTGCCAATCAACCGTAGCATGAAAATAAAAAAATTCCAAGGACCGATTGACTAGCTCTCACATTAACCGTTTGATACAATAGTGAAATAAAAGTGTGAATTTGTAGCATTACTCTTCACAATATTTACGACAACTCGATCTATTCTATGCACAAAACAGAAGTTTCACTCAAGGCTTGTGCAACGCTAGTTTGAGTGAGACTGTATTGCGCGTACAAACCTGAGTATTAAACTTGCAAGTTGCAACAGATAAATTAGGGTAGGTTATTAGAGGCTCATGACCTATTGAAGTGGCCGATAAAGATATGATTGTTACATAATATTATGTAATGACACAAGAAAAATGTCATTCAAATCTACGCTATTACTTATAAAGATTAGTTTTACCTAATAAGCAAACAATGTGTGACGAAAAACCTACTTAAAATTGCATTGGAAAATATTAACTTTGTCTACGCAGATTTGAGCAATTTTAGAGCAAAACAAAAGTGATTTTTCAGTTTTTTTACCAAACTGACCATTTTTGGCTTCGCGTGCACAATTTTTTGAATACTAAAAACAATTTTTAAGCTTCTTAATATAATCTTAAATAAACTTTTAGAACTCATATTATATCCCATTTAAGAGTGTGTTTAAAAAAATATGACGGTTTGAAAATATGAAAAAGTTCGTGGTGTAGGAAAATAGGAAGCCAATATGGCCACTTGCATCGGTGAAACAAAAACCTCTCCTACTTGGAGAAGGAGACAAACCCTTGAGTCCCACAAACTTGATGCATTGGTTACGAAGTTGTTCAAGTTAATTATCGCTACAATAAATAGACTCGAATCATTTACACAGGAATCTTCGATTTTCAACCTCTTATGCGTTAGAAAATGTTGAAATATAATACATATGATCATGACTTACTTGCGTAAACTAATATTTGAACTACTAACATATGTTCTTAGAGTATGTAATTATCATAAGTATTTTTAATAAATTAAAAATGCATCATATATTATAAATAGCAGTTTAAAAGGCTGATTTGGAGAAACTCGATTGATCTCTATCCCAGTAGTTGTAACGTCGCACATTAATGGAGTTTTATAAAGAAAGAAAGTATATATAATATGGGACATGGCATATCCCTCAATCAGTGTATTAATTAAGTTGATTTATACAAATAGAGCAACTTTTACAGTTCATCATTCAACCATGAAAAACTGTTTATGCAATAAAACAGGCCGGGCTTATATTCATATTCTAAACATTAAACAGTTTATGCACTAAAACATCAATTAGGGTCAGCAATTTTTATACTTGCAATTGTTCAAATACCTACACACGTCCCGTAGAGGGTTTGGTTTGATCTTTTGAATTTTTTTTTTTTGTTCTTTTTTTAACTGATCATAATTAGTTTAAAACTATTACAATACTTGAATCTTTAAATTTTATGACTTGCTTTAACTACCGGTTACCACAATACACTACAAAAAAAATCCACAAATAATGACCCTTGAGAGATGATGTTTTCTATAAACCCAAAAAATGTCACTATTAATTTAGTGACATTTGAATAGTGACTCTTTGTAAAAGATTCTAAACATAAGGTTTAGATTAAAAAATAAAGATGTTTCTACGGTAAAAGCAACACTACATGGTGTCTTTTGGGGCCAAGCATCACCTTTTGGAAGGTGACAGGTGGCCTAAAGGCCACTTGGCCCACCCCAAGGATATATGGGGTGGCCTTTCGGGCTCCCACAACCACTCAATTTTATTTTTTATTTTTTAAATAATTTTTAAGACATTAGTTCGTAGGTGTTCAGCTTAATTATAAGCCCCAATTTTAAACGGAAAATTTTCAAAAATTAATTAGTATCGTTTGAACATTGTTACCGTTCAAATAACACATTTTATAATGAATAATGGCGGAATTGGAGAATATATCCATATTTGTCATTGGCAATACGAATATTGTTATTCCACCAAATTATACTACAATACACCCAACATATGCTACTTGTTTAAAATACAAAAAATAAAAAATAATAATGATAAATAATGATAAAATAAATTGTAGGATATATTATGTTTTAACAGACTTTATTCAACAATAAATATTAAATAGTACTAGTCCTGACCACTATTAATTAAAGTTTTATTCATTCAATATTAATCTTTAATTGAGAGCCTATAAAGATAAGAAATATCAAGTGCAGTGTCTTGTTGATGGACAAGTGAGGGTTACTTAATGTTCAAGTCAAAATTCGTTTTAGAAAAGAAATAGAGCTAAAGGAAATTATTTGACTAGAATTGAACATACCCATTGAGTGATCCATTTCCCTTCTCTTTATAAGAGGAATTCACTTCAATACCTCAACATTCAAGACAATGTATATTCTCCATCTTTCATCAAAATAGACTGTTATCAATAAGTTTCCTCATTATATTCAAACAAAAAATTCACCCAAGCCTATGCATTTTTTATCGTCATTTGAATTAGGTTAAAGGTCTTCAAATCAAATCAATAAATTAAGGGAAAATTACATTTTGCCCCCATGAACTACAACGCCTTGACATTTTCTCTCTTTGAACTGTCAATTATGTTACTTTACCCCCATGAACTACCATTTTGTGCCTAAAAACTATTTCCGTCAATCAAAGTCGTTAACTCAAACGATCAAAGTGACAATACGTTGTAGTTAATGGGGGCAAAGTGACAATGCGTTGTAATTCATGGGGTAAAGTGACAATACGTTATAATTCATAAGGGCAAAGTGATGCAAAGTGGCGAGTTGACTGTTTGAGTTAATGGCTTTGACTGACGGAATGAGTTTTTGGGTAGGGGTGTAAAGGCAGGCGGTTAAATAACCGCCCGCTAACCGTTAACCGTTATAACCGCTAACCGTTTAATCGCTTAACTGCTAACCGTCTTAACCGCTAACCGCTAACCGTTATAACCGCCTAGCGGTTAGCGGTTATTGGCTTTAATAACCGTAACCGCTAACCGCTAACCGCTTTTTATATAATATATTTTGATAATTATAATTATAATAATATTTATACATATAACTTAATCAATTGATTATTAATGATTAAATCTCATTTTTGTTTTCAATAATTAAATCACAAATTAAGTATTAATATATTATTACTATAATTTATATGATTATATCACATGATCAATTGATCATATAAATCATTTGATTATATAATAACAAATTATATATAA
>CM017325.1:1872376-2054240 GCA_006937295.1 Carpinus fangiana | reverse complement strand
GTGAGCGTAAATTGAGAAGTCTATCGGAAGGGTCCGGTAAAGGAGAATCACGTTGAAGAAGATTGTGAGCAAGGAGACGAGTTGGAGGCTTGTCGATCTTACAGAGCCGAGGTCTTGCAAAGGGTTGTAAGTGTTCCTAGTGTCTGTAATCTCTGGATAATTTTCTGATAGTGATTTCCTGGGTTTGGCTGCCCCGGAGAGGTTTTACAATTAGATCGGTTTCTAATTGGTTTCCTCTTCGTCACCAAAATCCTGTGTGTTTGATTCTTCATATTTTGGTGATTGCTTGCTTAGATTTAAATATCCGTTAATTCCGCATAAACTGTGATATTTATCCGTTAAGCGTTTTTTCATCCATCTTTCATCAAAATAGACTGTTACCAATAAGTTTCCTCATTATATTCAAACAAAAAATTCACCCAAGCCTATGCATTTTTTATCGTCATTTGAATCAGGTTAAAGGTCTTCAAATCAAATCAATAAATTAAGGGAAAACTACATTTTGCCCCCATGAACTACAACGCCTTGACATTTTCCCTTTATGAACTGTCAATTATGTTACTTTACCCCCATGAACTACCATTTTGTGCCTAAAAACTCTTTCCGTCAATCAAAGTCGTTAACTCAAATGATCAAAGTGACAATACGTTGTAGTTAATGGGGGTAAAGTGACAATGCGTTGTAATTCATGGGGTAAAGTGACAATACGTTATAATTCATAAGGACAAAGTGATGCAAAGTGGCAAGTTGACTATTTGAGTTAACGGCTTTGACTGACGGAATGAGTTTTTGGACACAAAATGATAATTTATGAGGATAAAGTAGCACAGTTGACAATTCGTGAAAGAAAGTGTCAATCTATTGTAATTCATGGGGCTAAAGGTAGTTTTCCCCATAAATTAATGTAATGCCCTTTAAATCAGAGCATTGGCCTTCGAGTAAGGCCCAGCTAAAAGTAATGTCAGCCCCTCTAATCAGGTCTCATATCACACGCACTTGCCTGGAGGTGTATTGAACATCAACCAAGGTGCTCACAAGAGTCACAAATAATATTATTAATCATGTGTAAAAAAAACATACCTCACGTGACAAAACACAATTTCCCTCATATAGTAAAATCATCAAAATTTCCAATTTCCTCAACCATGAACACATATTCACAACACAATATCTTTACATTAACTTTACAAAATGTAATTTGTCTCACAATTTGTTTGCCATGTACACAAAATCATAACAGATTACATATTTCAAGATTATACAATAATTTTCGAGCAATATATTGTTAATTCTTAAAAAACGTCACATTCGAGTATATGAAATTTCTCCAAATTAACCAAATCTACTTACCTCCGAGTGCAAGTTCCAAAAATACAAGAATCTCTTCATATCCCACATACTTATTTAAATTTGTTCCTATTCAAATATAAAAAGAATATTAGCACCTAAACAAATTACAACCTAATTAATCACTCTTGATAAGTATGTCCCAAAGTCCAATATTCCTCTTATTTAATCCAATTTTCTCTTACTACGTACAGATTCATTTGGCACGTGAGTACACTGACCCTATGCCTAAATTTCATTTATAATCCATCAATTTAACTCAATTAGAAATCAAAACCTAAATCCCCCAATTTTTCATGTACATCTAATTCACTCAAATTAATAGAAGCCATTGCAAATTAAATGAACCCATGTGTTATTCTAACCTCTTTAACCAAAACCTACACATGAATTTCAAAATACATAATGAAATTCCCAAATATCGTCACCTTTGAACCTTTAATTTTAAAAGTGCTCAAAACGCCACAATCTATTTAGAATTCCCTCAAATTAATATCATAAACTGAAAGAAGTCATCAAATAACATATCTCTGGGTGATCAATTGATGTAGCTAAGAAAAATATTAAAGCACTCACAATAGAGTAGCTAAACCCCATTTTTATCTAAAATGCATATATATATATTCAGATTTGTAAATACGCTCACATCTGATTAGCCAAAAAAAATGATGTAAAATGCATTTTCACACCATCTGTGAACAGTGCCCGCTAAATGTAGGCTTGTAGCGGGCACTGTTCACGCATGTATTTTTTGTTTAATATTACATTCTCTTTCTTTAATTTTTCCTTTTCTTCGGTCTCTTTTCATTTTTCTTCTCTGCATTGAAGCTTTTCTTCCCCTTCATCTTTATCTTCTCTAATCTTCTGCTCTCTCTCTCTCTCTCTATATGTCGGCGTGGGCCCTTAAAGCTGCAACTCACCAAATTTTCTGTTCAGTGTCTTGAAGACAAAACACATGAGATCAGACAAAATAGATGATAGAAAATAAAGGAAGAGGCATCGATTAGCAGAAACTTTTGAACAATTTTGCCACGATTTGCTTCTCCTAGATTTGATCTTCTTTGGTAGACAAACATTTAATCCAGCCTACATTTTTTTTTCCCATCTTGTCGTGGGCTGCATGCAAGGCCGGTTCAATGTTTTATGAGGTCTTAAGTGAACTCTTATATGGGGTCTTATTTTTTTATTTTAATCAAAACCCATTAAAAAAATCGACAAAAACCCACAAGAAAAATCAAATACAAAAATAAACATTACAAAAAAAAAAAAAAAAAAAATTCAATTTTTTTAATGAATCCTTACCTCATTAATACTCCTATTTCAAACAATACCAAAAAAAAAAAATTGTCAAAAAACCTATAAACCCATACANAAAAAATTTTGGAGCCGTATTAAAAAAAATGGGCTATAAATTAAAAAAATTTGGGCAATTTTTTTTTATTTTTTGAGCCTTATTAATTCGAAGGCCCTAGGCAAGCGCCTCACTCGTCTAGCTAGTGGTCTAATCACCCTAGCCGCATGCATTTATTAAAACGTGAATGAAGAGAATTGCAATTTTTATTTTAACAAAACATGGGAAATATTTCTCCCACATGTACAGGTTCATGACGTCACTTGAAATCAATTTTTGGAGGGAAAATTTAGAAATCGTAAAATTTTTCTTCACCGAAAATTAGTAAAAGCATTCTCTTCACTTCAATTTCTTTTTGCCTCTGAAGCTTTCAGTCCAGACACTTATCCTACTCCCTGAAATTATTCATAGCTTCATATATAAACTGATTTATTAAAATTTTAGAAGAGAAATATGCTTCAATGACATGATTATATTTAATAAGAAAAATAAATGCAGGCATTTACTGCTGCTATCAAATTGCTAGTTTATAGTCCTAATGATAAATTCACTTTCTTTTTTTTTTTTTTTAGAAAATGCATTATATTGCAAATTATATTGAATCAGACAAAGCAGAAATCTCTGCTTTTAACATCTCACAGATACAGTCCAGTGGGTTATACAACCACACCATGCTCATATTGTCTTTTACCGCTAGGTCAGCTAGCGTATGGGCTACTTGATTCTCTTTGTGTCGTACATGCCTCATCTCACCTTGGAACCGCATGCAGTGTTTTTTTTATATCTTTAATTAAGTGTCCTTTGCTGTTATCGTCGGGTTCACAGGCCAGTACTGCACTAACTACATTCTTCGCATCCCCCTCCAACTGCACATTGCTAAGCCCCATTTCTATGCATAATTCAGCAGCCATAGACGCCGCCAGTGCTTCTCCGGTTGTGGGGTCTAAAAAACCCAGCTTCGTCTGGCATTGTTTTATTGTTTTCATTTTCATTGTTTTAAAAATGATTCACTTTGATTGTTTTAAAAATGACCCCATTTGTCCAAATTAATTCTACTCTTTTTTTTTTGGGTGGGGGAAGCTTCTTAGGAACCTTTCCCACGTGGCACCTACTTTCTTCTTCTCCTTTTCTTATTTCTTTTATTTTAAGCATTCATCCTTTTATGAAGCAAGCTTTTATGACATGATTATTTAGTGGTGACATTAACGTACGAGTTCAATAATAATCTCACGAGAAGTTCACCTTCATTGTTTCAAGAGAATAACTTCAACAAGGTGGGTGCAAAAATGTGGGATTTTTTGCCCACTACTCACAGGCTGACACTTCACATAAAGTGAAAAAAATACACCTAACAAAAATATATCCTGCCCCAGAAGAAAGAAAAGAGGACAGCAAAAGAAAAAAAAGAGGAGAATGTGGGTCTGCGAGAGACCCACGACGCAGAGAAAGAAGAACCTCAGCCAAACCCACGGCCGGCCTTGATCTGGCTGGCCACCGAGACCCATGGCTAGGTCTCGCCAGTCGTGGGTTTGGTTTTTTTTTTTTGTTCGTCGGAGAGGTGGGTCTAGTTTTTTTTTTTTGTTTTTAGGATGATAAAAGCCCAAAAAGGATTAACCTCTCCTCTAGGTTTTAGTTTTAAGGTATTAGAATCGATTTTTTAGGCAATTGAAACGATTTTTTAGGCTGGCCGAATTTTTTTTTTTTTTTGTTCGCCGGAGAGACAAAAATGGCCACTAGGGGTGGCCGAATCTCTCTCCCCTGGCCGTTGGGGTGGATCACAGCCACCCCCAGGGCGATAGGAGTGGATTGTGGCCACCCCCAGTGGCCAGATCTATCTATCTTTTTTTTTTTTTTGGTTCGCTGGTTCGCCAGAGAGAGTGAGAGACAAATATGGCCACTAAGGGTGGCTGAATCTCTCCCCCTGGCCATTAGGGTGGATTGCGGCCACCCTCAGTGGCCGGATCTATCTTCTTCTTCTTCTTCTTCTTCTTCTTCTTCTTCTTTTTTTTTTTTTTCGTTCGCCGGAAATGTTGCCGGCGGTGGGTGGCGGCGCTGTTTGCCGAGGTGGGCGATGGGTCATTTATTTGGTTGCTTGATTAGTTGATTGGGTGTTTTGATTTCATTTTAAATTTATGCATTTTTCTTAAAATTGTAAGGTGTCAACTTATGAGTGGTGGACAAAAAACCCCACCTTTATGCCATGACCGTATGGCAGCTGCTCTCTTATTTCAAACATGACCCAATTTGTCCACATTCTACTCTTGTTTTTTATTATTTATTTATCATATTTTTGGGGAAAAGCTTCTTGGGATCCTTTCCCAAGGTGGCGTTTGGCAAACGTGTTGGGTAGGGGTAGATACTATTCAATTAGGTGTGGATACTGTTTATTTTTTGTCTTTTGCTTAAAAAATCTACAAACATACAAAGACCCAAATACCCCTTACATAACTTTTATGTTTCTCCTACAGACTTCTTCACCAAACGCGTTTAGGTAGCTTCCCATCTCTTTCTCTGCCCTAGTCTCCTCCGGCCACCACGGAACCACGTCGGCAAACGCCCCCACGGAACCAAACTGACAGACGCTTCTCCACCAACCTGCTTCACCGTACGCATTTTAGGCAGCGACCCATCTCTTTCTCTACCCCAGTCTCCTCCAGCCACCACGGAACCACGCCGACAAACGCCCCCACGGAACCACACCGGCAGATGCCCCCGGTGAAACAAGGTCAGTTTGTAGTAAATCCCCCTTTAGCGTTTGATGGGTTGAAGGGTTTGGATTCTCCGATTGGATTTCTTTTAGGGTTTGGGTTCCCCAAAACTACGTTTACTGTTTGAAGACTACTCGTCACTCTCACGCGGACACAGATACAGACAGACGGATTTTCTGAATCATCTTCCCCTTCATTTTCTGACCCAAATATCTCCTCCCTTTTCCATATCTCCTTCCTTTTTCATAACTTTACTACTGAGGAAGAAGAGCAGGGGGTTGAAGACGTCGAGTGGCCGTCTGGACCGAGAACAACGAAAACAAATGTGAGGATAAAATCGACTTTTTTCACCTGATCAAAAATTTGAAAATGACTAAGTGCATGGTCAAAGCGTACAGCAGGTCAAAACCCGCACAGTGCCTACGCGGAACACGGTTACCAAACAGAGCCCAAGTGGGTTTTAAAGCATGCACCTGCTTCCTTCTTCTTTTTTATTTTTTTATTTTTTATTATAAGCATTCATACTTTTATGAAGAAAGCTTTAATGACTTGATTATTTGACTTGATTATTTGGTGGTTACATTAATGAGTTTAATAATGTATCTCAAGAGACAGATTGATTTATGGAGATAATTATAAAAAAAATTATTATTAAAAAATAAAATAGAGAATAGAAATCAGTCCTAATATACTTAAATTTCACTATCATAATAAATTTTTATTTTTATTTTTCTAAAGAAACAGAAAGTAAAGATCGCACTTTTTGTTTTGTCTACTCATAATTCTCTTTTGCTGCCATTTTTTTTTTTTTTAATAATCGTCTAAGAGCTTTTTGGCAAGATTAATAGCCAAAATAGCTATTCAAAAAGTACAAAATTTTATTTTAATTATTATTTTTTATTTACATTCCAACATATTCTCTATTTTACCCAAAATTTTATTTGAAAAAAATATAAAAAAGCCTCTCAAACTATCGGTTGTTTACAATATAACTCTCTAATGTTCAAAAAGTAATAAAGTAACCCCCAAACTACTAAAATATCACAAAAGACCATTTTTTTTATATTTCTATAATACCCATATTCTTTTAATAACTAAAATAATAAAATAATTGTAAAAAAAAACCCAACAAAACAAGAAATCAATGGACGAATATTTATTTATTCCAATTTTTTTTTTCTTTGTATTTATTATCCCATTGGTTTTTTTTATTTTTTAAAAATTGTTTAGTTCTTTTTATAATTATTTTATTTGTTAAAAGAATATGGGTATTATAGAAATATTAAAAAAAAGTGATCTTTTTGTTACATTTTGGTAGTTTGATGGGCTACTTTTTTACTTTTTGAACATTACAGGGCTATATTGTAAACGGTTGGGAGTTTAGGAGGCTTTTTTTTTTTTTAATATTTTTCCCATTTTATTTTAATCTTTTTATTATTATTATTTTCTTTTCCTCTCTCTTGGGTCTCTCTCTCCGACCCCATAGCAAAACTCAATCAATCACCCCTTAGATCCTTAGGCCACCCCAATCCAAACGCCATAATCGGCCAAACAAGGGGGTCGAATATCATTTTGGCCAAATGAAAGTTGGTCTCAAACTTCTAATGCAACTGATTTGTTCAAAATTCAATAAGAAGAACAAAAAACTAAAGTCAGCGGAGGCATGATTGACTTCAATGTCACGTCCCACATCCTTGTTTGATTTGTTCTCTTTTATGTTTCAAGAATAAAAATGATAAAAATTACTCTTCATCATACTTTCTATCAATTTACGTATAATAGACAAGTAAATAAATAAATTTGCTCATTGGGCTGACGTGTCTGTGTCTATTAGCTCTTGGATACCCATTGTTAAAAAAAATTAAATACTGTAGCATTTAAGTTAATTTCACTACCCAAATACGAATGTTGTTATTCCACCAAATTTTACTACAATACACCCAACAGATGCTATATTTTTAAAATACCAAAAAATAAAAAATAAATAAATTGTAGTATATAGAATGTTATAATAGACTATATTCAACTATAAATAGTCCTCCACTATATAGTTTTATTCATTAAAATATGCATATATATAAAATAGTAAATTCTCTTCTTAAGGTACAACAAAGTAAATTCTTCAACCAATTTTAGACTGGAATAGGGACAGCTCTCAAAGGATGAGCAATTTGTAAAGTGAGGCCAAACTTATCATCCATGTTCATATCCTCATGTTTAACCCCATCTTCAAGCTTCCAATCAAAGGTGTGGATAAGAGAACCCAACATCAAGTGTAACATTCGTATTGCCAATGGCAAACCTGGACATATTCTCCTTCCACCGCCAAAGGGTATAAGCTTGAAGTTCCGGCCTTTGACATCAATTTCCGAGCCCAAGAACCTCTCTGGCATAAATGAATTTGCCTTCTCCCATATGCTAGGGTCTCGGCCTATAGCCCATGCATTCACTAGTTGTGTACCCTTTGGAATAATATAGCCATTGATTTCTACATCTTCTTCAGCTTTCCTAGGGAGTAAGAAAGGAATTGCGGGGTGTAGTCGTAATGTTTCTTTCACTACTGCTTGTAAGTAAGGCAATCGAGCAATATCTGATTCTTCAACCGGGTGACCTTCAACAATTACTTGTTGTAGCTCTATTTTAGCTTTTGATAGTGCTTCTGGGTTGTGCAATAGCTCTGCCATTGCCCATTCCAATGTTGCTGAAGTTGTATCAGTACTGGCAGCAAATAGATCCTAAATAATGACAACCAGAAGTTAGTTCTTTTTTTTTGGGGGGAGGGGGGAGGGGGTTTGAAATATGATGTTAAAACTTGCCACATCTAGTGAAACAACTTGCATTAAAAAGAAGAGAAGCCCCGAGAAGTGTACGTACTTCCAAATTGAATAGTTTTATGTAGCAAAAAATTCACAAAATAGCTTCACATCCGATTAATCTGAGAATTTGCTGAGCTGCTATAATGCTCAAAAACCGCAACAATGCATAATTGTATCCATTAAAAAAAAATGATTATCATACTTCATTGGGAATAGTAAAAGTAGATAAATAAATAATGTTTTAAATGAAAAAGTAAAAGTGTATAACTAAAATCTTAGTCAAATGTAAGTGTTTTTAAAAACGTAGGTAGTTCTTTCTTTTTTTTAAAAAAAAAAAAACGTAGGTAGTTAAAATAAAATTAAAAAAAAAATTGTGTTCCTTAATTAAATTTTAGTTAGATATAATTGAATTGGATATGAATGCTCAAGTGCCATAATCCCACATTCAAAAAAGAGAATAGTGAATTGTAGTTCATGCCCTACATATAAAAATTGTTCTGAAAAATTAGTTTTTTATTCCCAAAAAAGTATCAAAATTTTACGTGGTTAATTTTTATGATTGATGTTTTTTTTTTTAGTTTTTTTTTATCATAATTCTACTTTCATCTTTTGTTAGTAAAACTAAACTTAATCATAAAATAATTAATTTCAATTATTCATCAAAATCAAAGTAAATAGATGACTACTAGTAATTAATGAAACAAATCACAGAAGAACAGAGAGTAATTGTACTGACCATGAAAAAATGCTCCATCGTGGTCTTGTTCATCCTTTCACTGTTTTCTTCACTGATGTTGAGAAGGGTATCTAACATATCACCGTTCGTGACAAAACCAGACACTTTTCTCAACTGCAAACGTTCGTTAATCATGCGGGAAAAGAGATCTATCATCTTCCCAAAGTTAACTGTCATGCGCCGCCTTATCCCTTGGGGGTCCAACTTCTGAAGCAAAGGAAAATAATCTGCTACATTGGGTCTCCCTGCCTCTTCCATGATATTCCACACCATCTCCTTGAACTTTCTAGCCGTGTCAGAATTCGGGTCCACCAAATCAACTGAAAGAATGGTGTTTGATAACAGATTGAGCGCAGTCTTGAAAGCCGCTCTGCCGATTTCCACAGCCACACCGGTTTGGCTGCTTTGTCGAGTTTCGGCGAGAAGCTCTTGCACTTTCTTCCGCCGGATATCTTTGTTGGCGTCAAGTGCTGTGTTGGAGAATAGCTGGCCGTTGCATATTTTGCGAAGGTTTCTCCACTGGCTTGAAACGGGTATCCATGCCAAGCTGAACACGCCATGTTCGCGGGCTCGGAGTGCATCCGGGATGGTTCGGTTCGACAAGAGTTGGTCATGTTTTTGGAGGACTTCTTTGGCCATGTCTGCTGAAGAGATGACTATTGTGGTTACTCTGCCAAGTTTGAGGCTCATTATGGCGCCATGAGCCTTGGCAAGCTCGGATAGGGATTTGTGGGGTTTATCACCGAGTTGTAAGAGGTTTCCTATTACTGGAAATGGCTTTGGACCAGGTGGAAGCTTTCTGTGATTTGGTTTGGTTATAGTAATAATATGGAAGGTTTTGATTAAGATCCAGGTGAGGCAAAGACCAATCGCACAGCTCAAGAAATCCATCTCTCTCTCCATTCTAAATCTCACAGAAGAAAGACTGAAGGCATGGGAAAACAAGACTGCTACTCTTCTTCCTTTATAGATACGAATCAAAATTCGGTGGAAAAGAGAAGCCTGACGATGACATCTATTTTGTTTCTTTCTATTTAGCTCCATCTGAAAAAGACTAGTCGATTTGAAACTTCCTTAATTAAACCACCAAGCTTGGAGGAGACAAACCCTGAGTCCCACCAAGTTGGTGGGTTCACCGTTCATGTCACCCACGTCAACAATTTTAAGCGGAAACTAATGGAACTCATTTTTCGTGTGCATAGCCATTATGGATTGGTTACAGAGTTGTACAAGTTATCGATACGCAAATAAACAATGGAGAGAATCGAATCATAATCTCTGAACCAGAGAAAATGTTGAAATATAATGCATATGACTCGAATCATAATATATATATTATATTGTAGTATTTATATTTTAGAATTTCAACCAACAAATCCACTGGATTCACCATTTGGCCATATCTTATGCCAACCAATATGCTTGTCAGCAAGGTTGTACCGATATCCTACAAATTTGACAGTTTTTTCTGCAAATCAGGTTGGAAAAAATTCTTATATCCAAATCTATTAAACTAAGGTGTCATTAGAGAATGTAGTATTTTTATATAATTAAAAATACATATGAAAATCACATGTTCTAAATACAAATATCAATTTAACATTGAAGAAATTTCTTTCAACTTAGTTTGGAATTTCGTCTCAATAGACGTAACTTCTCAAGGAGATTTTAAAAGAAAGGAAGTATATATAATATGGCACATGGCATATCCCTCATTCAGTGTATTAAGTTTCTTTATACAAATAAAGCAACTTCTACAGTTCATCATTCAACCCTGAAAAGCATTTCTTGTCAAATGCATCTATAGAGGTCCCAATGCAATTCATGAAGCAAGGTCTTGGGACCATGATTGGATTGAGCTAGAAATGAGCTTTTTTCGAATCCCAGAAGGCAACTGCCTACTGCATGCGGTTCTGCATCATAGTATTATTTTCTTCACACTTCATTTGAAGACTTCCAAGTCCACCATTGATTACAGTGAACCAAAACAGTGGAGCACCTTTAACTAAAGTAAGGCAACAGGAATTATATTGTACCAACTTTATTCCAAACGCACATTTTTGCTTATTTTCTCATTAATCTGTGATTAACAACATGAATGCAAATAGAATGTGGGAGCTGAGCTTTCTGCAAATATTTAACAGTCATCCTCCAAGTCCATCTCCTCTTGTTTCATCCTATTTTCAGGCTTCCCATCAAGCAAATCATATCAAGGCGGCTAAGGGAAATCCAAGTAGAATCACTGGCCTGCGCCAAATGAAAACAACTCAAAAACTCGCCTGACACCAATCTCCAACCCTGAAAACCTATAGGTAATAAGAGTTGGGGTTTTCCTGTGTGCTTTGAGACCACAAAACTGCAGTTCTCCTCATTTGTTTGCGTCAGTTAAATAAGGAAAGTTTCTCCACAATCGCCAGCAAGTAAGTACTGGAGACTCGAGCAATATCTGATTCTTCTTTCATGACCTCTTGTTGAGCTTCTTACATGATAGCAGATTCTGGAATAACCCTGCAAGTGTCATCAAAGGTTTATAAATTCCTGCAGCAATGAAGTACTGTGACAGATTTTCCTTTGTGTCTTAAGTATATTTGAAAACTCATTATGTGCATACTTCCTATATGTCTAAGTATATATAACTACATAAAATGCACAGGGTACATAGTTCCTTTGTATCTGTAAATGGATGAAAGTATAGGCGACCAGGTGGACAACTACCTAACTAATATAATATCTAAATACCAATAAGTGGGCTCAAGAGAAAAAAAAATGCCAATACTTGGCCCTCTCCGTAGGTCCGTCCCTGAACACAACTTGCACAACAACTTACTCTTTGCTAAGTACAGTTTTTGAGCAGTAGCATCGGCCACTTTTACAATATGAATATAGTGGGGGAAAAAAAAAGCAGCACATTTTAAAGCACAAAAGTAAGCACACAAGCCATATGTTTGAAAGGGTCATCCTAGAATATGAAGAAGTTCACTTGCAGAACAAAATTGATGACTAATCTATGATGACCAAACTCAAGTTCAATAGCGATATTTAGATGCAACAGAGAGACTAACCTGCACCGACAGTAGCTTCCTTCCATTGTGATCAAAACCATCAAATAAATCCAAATGACTCATATACAGAATCCGGAAAGCTTTTCTATCTCAATTGAAAATTTCCAGTGAATCTATTTCCATAGTGGACCAACATTTCCCACAATCTAAAAGATAACGCTTCTCCTCTTGGATCCTAACAGGACAAAGAATATAGTTAAAGCAGTGAGTACACTAGCTTCCTGAATAGCACACCAAGTAGAAGTTTTTATTATAATAATTGACCTCAAAGTGAAAAACGCAAAGATAAGAATGCCATATTTGCACCATATATTTCCTTCTCTGCAGGCAAAACAGTCTACAAGATGGCTCCCCTCATATCTTTCCTCTATTATGTATGACTTCAATCTGCAATCTACTAATTAATTTATACCCTCAGAATTCTGGGCTTCTTGAGATTGGCACATGGAATTCAAGTATTTATTTCCAGCAAGCAAGATGAACACACAGAAAAGCCAGTGTATAAGAATTTTTTTTTAACTACCTTGTTGAGATGAATAGGGAATTATGGATATGTAGAAACTGCAAGTGATTGATGTATTTATTGCATTATTAAGATGAACAAGAAAATAACTTGTGCGAGTTCATATTTCTCTATATTGCTCCTGAAACAAACTGAAGCATTCAGCGACCAGCACCAGCAGCACATATAATTAAGATATGAGAGTTCATATTTCTCTATATCGCTCCTAAAACAAACTGAAATATTCAGCGACCAGCACCAGCAGCACATATAATTAAGATATGAGAGTTCATTATAAGGAGAGGAGGGTAATCCAAAATCTGTACCCCAATGTCTCAGAGTCGGGCATTTGGTCTACTTGGGCTTAATGAGTTTGCACTCCTTGCAGAAGTCATATTTACATCTTTTTCCACCCCTCTAGAGGTGGCACTTTGACTTGTAGATTGAGCACAAAGGTAAGACAGTGACTGCAGCCATGAAACTAAAGTGGGCTTGCGTGTAACATCATCAGACTCTGCAACGTGTGAATATAACTCATTAAGAACCATATTCTTGCCATCCTCAGGTAACTGGACGATCAACTGTGCCAACAACTTCATCAAGTCTGGTAGCACCTGGCCAAAATAAGCCAATGGAAATATTAACAAATTGAACAATTGGAGTGAACAGACAAGATGGTGCAAGTATTTATCTACATTGTCTATTTCAAGCACTTCCAACATATGATATTCAATGTTCATTACATGTAGCTTAAGTCAATTGCAAATATCTTCCTCCGAATCATAGCAGTTATTTTGATGTAGGATATAATCGAACTAGAGTTGACCTACTATTCACATGTAAACAGAAATAAAGGAGAGAATCAACACTAGAATTTTATGGGAAAAGAACATGAATTAAATAAAAAGACAATGACCTGTATATCAACAAGGGAAACAAGCCGTAGAAGCAAGTCTAGGATTTTCTTGCAAGGCTCTGACTCTCCATGCCAATTCTTCCACATATCAACCTCCTGAGTGAAGATGTCACTACAGAGCTCGCCACCTTTTTCCACAAGACTATGGATACAATAAAATATGGCAGGACTTCCAGCAGGAAGGTTGCGAACCAAGGCTGCAACTCCGGAAGCCACACCCTCAAAAGGAGTGATGCCCGGATATCCCTGCATTACATCAAAGTTAGTATCCAACCTTTGATGATCAAGCTCATGATATGGTTTTCAATAGATTTGATACCGATAGAGATCTCTGCATATAATAGAAAACAAGCTGCTCCTTTAATGATACTCTTTCATCCTGATCAGAATCCTTCCCTGAGGACATGAATGCCGCAAACATGGAATGTGAGCTTCGAGCTACTTTTCCATTTGGATGTCCCATATATCTAATTGCGTTTAAGAAGGAAGCAAAACATTCACCATGATTCATAAAAGAGAAGAGTTTCTCATAAAATTGGGTTGTTTAGTTTAAGGATACAAGAACATAGTTGAAGCTACACCCTTCCTAAGAACAAAGCAGGGCACACGTTCAATACAAGTTGGAATGACACGCAGGTAAAACAACATGCGAGCAGTTTGAACATCATCCTTGTACCATAGATATTCCATTTTCTGAGAGTAGGAAAAGTCTACAAGACAAGAATTCAAATTTTATCAAGGACAAAAATATCTACATATGAAAATCAACTGGGGGGGGGCTCAAAATGGGAGAAAAATTTATTCATGAACTACAGTTAAAATGGTAGATAATCAATACCTGGACCATTTGTCAAGTCCATGTAAGAAGGCATAGATTCCACAAAAGAGACACAGGCAGATTCATTCTCCTGAACACTCACAATAACCCCTCGAATTGTATCCATATACTCTGGTAAACGAATACGCCGAAAATACTCTAAACAAGAAAACGAAACTAGTATGCGTACTGATATGTCCTTGTGCGTGTCCAGGGTGGATTTTGAATTCAACTTGTATTTTGTGATAGCCAGAGCAAAAAGTACAACCATAAGAAAAGCAGATTCAGCAATTTTCTCCATATCCCCAAGTAATTCATCCTCTTTACCTCGAAGAATCAAAGCTGCCCGGCGATGCCCCAAGTAGATATCTTGACAGTAATCCCATATAAGATTCTCAACCACACCTTTATTCTCTTCATCTATTGAAACATACTGGTTGCAGAAAACACCTGTTATGGCCCCTGCTTCCTTAAAAGGGACACTGTTCAAATGTTTTTTGACCTCATCATGCCCCACTCTAGCCAAATTGCCATGTGGAAAGTCTAGTACTTTTGCATATAAACGACGTAAGGGAAAGATTTCAGTCAACAATGCAGAAGCAAGGCACAGAAGCAGAGGGGCACGGGAAGACACCAAGCCACTTCGAGCCAGAGCTAATGAAACACATTGTAGTAAAAGACAGTTTGTTGGACCACAATCTTTATTAGTAACACAAGTTCTAGAGATAATATCTTGTGCTACAGATTCAATTCGATCCTCGGCAGAAATCCTTAGTCTGGAAACAGTCTCTAGTCCTAGACCACTCGTGGATTTATTGAGAACCCTCAGCACTCCTGCTGCAGCCATGACAATCACAAATGGAACATAGTTTGCCTTTGAAGTCTCTAGAGTCTCGTGGGCAAAAACGTTAACTTTCTCAAAAGATCGGAAATTGATCAAACCAGACAACACCCACTCGATCAAATGCAGAATCATGAGCCCATCAGAAACACTACCACGAGGCCCACCTTCTTTTCCCCAAATTCCAAATAGAGAATCTAAAATTCTAACATAATGAACATTCACAGAAGAAGATAAAGCATACCCAATTCCTGCAAGAACATCTGGAATAAGTTCTCTGGATGAACCAATCAATTGGCAGTCCTCTTCCAACAGCCTACAGAGCATATCCAAGCAGACTGTTTTAGAGCCTTCAGACGCAGCAGGCACAAAAGAAAATGCACCCAGAAGGAGAACACCTTCAGAGAAGAAGAGAGGACTCTTCCTAAGACCAAATTGAGCATTATAAAGGTGAGAGAGGACCTGCACGGCAGAATCAACGAGAAGCAAAGAGGGTTTGAAGGATTTCCTGACCCAGATATACAGAATCCTGAGAAAGAGAGGATATGATTCATGTGGAAGAGAGAGGTTTGGAGAGGAAATAATAGAAAGGACAATCTTTGCTTGTGGGTCGGCAACATGAAGAGACCTTTGAGAGTTAAGGAGGGTTTTCAAAGACTGGAGGTGATGGGGACGAAATGATTGGTGTTGAAGGGAGTCCCTGAGCTCCGCCCAAGCTTGAATAATAGCTCGGGCCGATGAGGAAGAGGAGTTAGTGGAGCTGATGTTGCTGCTACTGCCACTAATGCTTCTCAGCCATTCTTCAAGGAAAAGGGTACTAGCTTCTTTAGCCATTTCCCAATTTCTAACTGGCCAAAAAAAAAAACACTACATTACTCATCCCCATACAAATATCAAAGGGCTATAATTATCAAATATAAAGATATCAAGATCCTAGATGTTCCCTACGGATAAAGTTGGTTGAATTTTAGAGCGAAGCGATTATATTCCAAGAATAATTTACAAATTCAACATATCATATGAAACAAAATACGAATATCTGTATTTGTGCCTTGACAACAGAATCACTCTTCTAGTATGGTGCAAGGTGGACAAAGATATTACTATTTGGGTTTTTTTTCCATTCATCTTATTAAAGAACTATTATGCTCAGGAAGCTTCAGAAGCATATGAAATATTGCAAGGCTTTCCATCATCAAATAAAATAAGCATAAACACACTCGTATAAACCAATTTGGAAGCAGAAAATAAACAAACTTTATAAAAGACAAGAGCAACCCAGAGACACTAGAACCAGAACGGACATTAAGGTACATGATTACCACAAAAAAGAGAAATCAAACGAAAAAAGGAAAAAGAAAAAACATACCTTTGAGATTATTCTGGGGAACTTTTCTGGGTTTTGTCCGAATTGCTTCCAATTGGTGGGAAAAGAGAAACACAAATCTCCAAGCCAAAAAGATCGTTTAGCTCGTATGGTTTGAGTTAGAAAACTCCGAAACTTCTCGCAGAAATACTTGGAGATGGATAACTCAGACTGCCTTGGGTTTCTCTTTTTGCCAATTGACAGGCCTGTCAGGCTGGTGTCGTGGTGTAGTTGGTTATCACGTCAGTCTAACACACTGAAGGTCTCCGGTTCGAGTCCGGGCGACGCCAATTCTTTTCGGAGTTTTTTTTTTTTTTTTTTCTTTAGCTCAGTAACTTTTTTTTCTGAGAGATTATGGATAAAGATAGAAGTAAAAACCAATTGTTTATAGCAATTGCAGGCAATTGATTTCTGGGGGCACCCCTGGTGATGGAGCTTTATGGTTCTCTTCTTTCACTCCATGAACTGCTCTGGACCCTGGTGGGGTTTGGTTGATTTGGGATGTTGCTGGTCATGGGTGATAAGACAAATTGGTGAGGACCATTAATTGCGTTTTCCTCCATTAATTAACTAATTACTAAAGAAAATAAGTTTTTAGAGTAGTGTTGTGGTACAATAACTTCAAGAAAATCTTTTAAGTGGGTGGGTAAGCATTATGGTATTATTCAACTCTTGTAATGAGAATTTTTATGGTTAAGTGTAAATTACTTTTGAGTTTTACTAATGTCTTAATGTGACTTAATTAGATTGTAGTTTTAATCGGGCTTGAGAGAGTAATATATAGTTCCTCTCCTATCAAATGTTCCTAGCCAAAAAAAAAACATGTGCTATTACATCCGGGTAAAATAGTATAATGACGACTATGAATCAAGTAATTTTTGACAAGTTGACATTTCAGCTACAAAATGCGTTCATTTATCAATTGAGATATGAAAACTAGTAATTAAAAACACACAATTAAATAAAAACACATATTTAAATAAAATAGTGAAAAATGTATTAAAAAAAATTGCGATAAATATATCGATAATAAGAAGTAAATTTTAGAAAAATTAAAGCACTATTTGAAAGGTTGAAGGAAACACTAACATAACTCATTTGGTCTAAACAAAATGAAAACCATGGTTAGATTTTGAATCAATTATTATTATTATTATTATTATTATTATTATAAGATTTTGCTAGAAATTTTGAACTTTGGGGCATGTAGCATTCTTCTCAACAAGTGGTCAGTTTCTAATTTGCCTTGCAGCTGCTGGGCGGCTGTTATAGTTGGAGCAACTGCTGAGAGCCTGGCTTATCCTTATCGAAGTGGAGTCACAGTAAACTATGCAACGAGACTGCAAAAAAAGCCATGATCGCTCCCTCAGAGACGGGCCTACTTGTCATCAGACAATGACATCAGCTTCAATTGTGGGGTTCTGCATCAACTTGTCATGCCCTGACGACGCGCTTGCTTCTGCAGTTCTGCTATCTTCTGCTCATAATCTGACACTTTCACAAGACTTGATGTCTCCCCACTCTCCCCCCAATCTCATCTCTCACCAACTCTCTCTCTCTCTCCTTCATTCTGTTCTATATGCAGCTTGTCTTGGATTGGAGCGCAAGCAGGGCAACTGGTACCCGTGTTGTCGAAGCTACAGTCACCTTTTGGCCCTTCCCTCGGACACCCTTTTGGCTGTAATATTGCTGCTGCCATTGCAGAGTATTATATAGTCTTACTCTGTTCTTGCTCTGTTCTTTAACATGGATTTCCCAAACCCACCTTGCAAGATTGCCCGTTTAGCAAATTCTGGTACTCATTCTCTCACAATTGTTCTGCTGCTTTTAATTTATAAACCTGAATTTCAATCCCCATTTTTTGTTTTTGTTTTTGTTTTTTTGTTTTTGTGTTGGTAGTTGGGATTGCACCAACTAGTTGGGGTGATGTTAGGGACATGAACACCAACAGATCAGTTGGAGGAGATGGGCTAAATCTTCAGCTTGGACGTGGGTCTAGTCATTCCAGGAAATCGTGCGGTTTCACCATTTTTCAGCTGCAGGAGTTACAGCTTCAATCACTTATCTACAAATACATGGAAGCTAGGCTTCCCGTGCCTTACCATCTTCTTGTCCCCATATGGAAGAGTGTCACCTCCCTTGGCGGTCCCAATGGTGTGGTTCCTCCAGGGTACACAAGCTGTAAGTACTCTGATGACATTCTACAATATCTCTGATCTTCTTCGATTCGATTTGGGTTTGTTTACTTTATGAATTTACTGAATCTTGAAAATGTTCTTCCCCAAGTTTTGTCATCTAGCCCCTTATCCTGGGACAAAAGAATTAGGATGGATTCCGATCCAGAGCCTGGGAGATGTAGAAGAACAGATGGGAAGAAGTGGAGGTGTAGCAACGAAGCTGTTCCACAGAAAAAGTACTGTGAAAGGCATATGCAAAGATGCCGCCAGCGTTCAAGAAAGCTTGTGGAAACTTCTCAACCTATAAATACTAGTACTGGGGTCTCTCCAAGCTCAAACACCAACCTCTCCATTTCACTCTCTGTGAATAGCAGCAGCAGCAGCTGTGATCTCTCTCCATGACTGGCTTTCTCTCCAAACAGTGTTACTTCTTCCAGGTAAATAGTGCTTTATCAGTGTTGAGAGTTCATGTTTTTTTTTGGGTAAAAACTAAAAAGTGTTTTCCATAAATTAGTTTGGGGACTACATTTGTGTAACTGTCTATGAACAAGGGATTTTAAGACTGTTCCCAGAAAGGAGAAACAATTTTGTCACATGTTGTTTGTTGTGGTGTTTGGTGAAGGGAGGAGACCTCATGGGCTTCATATTGATCAGCTTTAGCTTTGATCCCGATTCCCGACATGTTGCTTACTAATATCAGGAGCATTTACTTAATTATTGTAAGTGTTTAATGTTTCTGTTAAAGTGTCTGAGACGTTAACATGGCATATTAACATTGGTCCATGTTCACCGGCCTACCCGTCGCACTCATTGACCACTTCACCGTCATTACTAATCTCCCACCACCACTGCTAATAGCGGTGACCAATTACCTCTTGAACTTCTCGAAGATAGCCGAACCATCCGGTGACGGTAGGTGTGGTGTGGTTTGACCGCCTCTAATAGGCCTTTAGAGTAGATGAACAACCGTTGTAAGCTTGTAACAAAAGATAGTGTTTCCAATATCCCTAATTTGCCTATAGAGTCACCAAACTAACCTTTGTGATAAAAAAAAGAAAAAAAAGAAAAGGGTAATGCAACAACTCCCAAAGGCTAGTTTAGAGTGCCCGAACCACATCAAGAGGTCACTAAAGTGGTCCAGCCATCCTCAACCAATCAAAAGAATGATTGGTCACTCTAACGAGAGGGGTGATGGAAAACTAATATATAGTGACGGTGCGATGAGGGCAACATGTGGGAGAGACTCGAGAGTAACAAGATTTTTGGCTGACATGCAATACTTATATGTTATTGTACCCATCTAAATCCAAAGTTGGATACCTGTGCAAGAAAACACACATCGATTCAAAAGCTCTGATAACCATTATATTTCGAGGAGTGAGTGGCCCAACGGGAGGGGCAGATCCAATCCAAGGACATCTATTTCATGAGTATACCATTATTGCGTTAACTAGGCTATAAAAATGGAAAATATCGAAATAGATACCCTTTATCGTTTGTTTGTTTATTGATTGTTGATCGTTGGAATTTCAATTAAATTCTCAAGATATGAGGTGATATTTTTAAGGAAACCATGAATGTGAAGGCAAGAAAAGTTAAGACCCATTGAGGCCATCCCAAGGAGGTGTTCGACCACCCCCTCAAAACAGGCTATAGGTGGTCAACCACTTCTTTGGAGGTGGTTGAACTGCCACCTCCACCCCAGCAAATTGGGATGGTAGACACCCCCAAAACAAGTTAAATTTGGATCCTTTTCCAAACAAGTTGGGATGGCTGGACCGCTACAAATTATGATGAGGGAGTGGTTAGCCATCCACACCCCTTAGAATTTGGGGATACATTGTTAAAATGAACTAATTAGTCCAAAGGTGGGAGTAGCTTAAGCAAAGTAATGGGCCAAGACTAAATCAGCGGTTGAGTTGTTGGTGCCACGCGCCTCTCTCTTATTACTTGCACTAGGGAAGATTAGAAAACGAATGGGCTTTTGATGGAACATGGGAAATAGAAATTGAATGGTAGAAGAGTGCTAAAAGAAGCAAACATTAAGACTACCGACTGCCAATGGCATTCTCTGATATACCCTACGCATTAACCACAAACCCACCCACCCCCCAACCCCACCCCCATAGACACTCTATTACTCATCTTAATCTAATTTTACCAGCTATTATTCTCTTTCAGTGAGGATTTTATTGACTAAGGTATTGTAGTTAGTGCCTTCGGTCTCCGGCAAGCCACTTTTACCTTATTTTGTAAGTAGAGCTTCTCCCTAAAAAGGCGGCTTAGAGTCATTATGATGTTCCTTACGTCAACAAGCATCAAATAAGTTCTTTCGTTCTTATTCAATTAATTTTTTAACGGAGTACTTGTGAAATATCCTACCAGTTCGTAAGAAATTTTTTTGGCTCTGACATTCAAGTTCCCTTCTTGTTGTTAGGTGTCTCTCTAACTAGTTCTTTTCTTGAGTTTCAACAATCACCGATCCAATGATCTCTTTCTTGGCTATCAGGCTAAGAAGGTATTGGTCCAGACCAAATTTTTTTGTTCATTTTCAATTTTTTACGTTTTTATTGAACTTTGAGTAATGCTACACATATTCTCACTCCTACACTCTCAAATGCACACTCATCCTTACATAGGACTAAAAATCACCACTAAATTTAAAATTCAATAGTGATCCATAAAAAAAACTAATGATAATTTTTAGAACCATGTCAGGTATGTGCATTTTGGAGCGTGGGATTAAGCTGTATATTAATTTTCTTAGATTGAACAGTTAAGATTGAAATCCACAGCCTCCCCCACATTCGTGTGTCTGCATCGGCATCTTCCTCTCCTTCTCAACAGTAGTTTGATTATCCACAGTTTCTGTCCGAGGAAAAAAAGAAGAAGAAAGAACTTGGCCTTTAGGGAGGGTGTAGAAACGTGTAGGAGACAGGCTAAAAATGTAAAGACATTGTTGAAACACAGTGAAAATAATAGCGGCATTCTCATTGAACGAACATGAGTAATGGGGCACTTGCCAATATGTGTATTCACTTATGGACAAAGTTTTACTCCCTTTAATTAGACGTGTAATTTTCACATGTACTTTTAATTTTTTTTAAAAAAAATATGCGTGAGAATTACGTGCATTTTGAACTAAGAAATGTCATGGTTCTAATCTCTTAGTGTTTTTCTGATCGTACATGAATACTGTTTTATAAAAAAGTAGAAATAATAATAATAAAAAAATAATTACACCACCAGTCCCTCAGGAAAAAAAGAAAAAGCAAAAAACACTATCTGCGTAGTACCATAAGAACATTAAGAGATACTAGGAGAACATTAAGAGATACTTGAAGAAATTTTCTTAGACCCAATTTAGGAGAAAACTTTCTCTGCAATTGCTTGTGCTTTAATTTTCTTGTTCATAATCTTTAGACATTTTTTTAAAAAAAAATTATGGACACTTTAATGGTAAAGGGTGGAATTAGATCCCAATAACAATCACAATGTTCTCTAGTAAGCACCAAAAGGTTATTTGAGAGTTACCTTTTCTTTTTTCTTTTTTTTCTTTTTTCTTTTTGACTTTAACAATATTCTTTTAAGTATTAGAAAATGCAAATCTAATCCGTAGACGGGCCTTAAAGTACGAGCAAGCAAGAAGAAGTTTTCCTAGAAGTAGCTTACTCTTGAAGGAATTTTCCTAGAAAATTCCTTGGAAAATGCAAGTGGTCGGTGGTCCTGAAACTAATGAAGGGAGTCCTCTTAACCAATCGGGCTTTTGATGCGTGCTTGAGAGAGAGGTGAACATGTATGTAGGCTTTGATTGGGACACTGTAATCAGACAAATGTTATGTACGTAAAAAGATTTGAGGGGGGTGTTTTCTTATTGATGATAAGAACATTCATAGTAATTTTAGGCTGGTTTTTAAGGAGGAGTTTTGTCCGTAAAAGAAGGAAATGGGCATTAGAAGGTTTGTTGGTCCGGAGACTACAGGCAATTCGACACCTAATTTAAAGGTAATTTTAAAAGTTATATCACATTTAGGAATTTGGATGACTCTAAGAAGACTTTAAAAAACCTTATAACATTACTAAAATAAAAATAAAAAATAAAAGAAAGAAGTCCTATCTTGGTGTGATAGTGCTCGAGGATATCTATAGTCAACAAGTTGTTTTATTATGGTCTTAAAGTAAGGGGCAAAAGTTCATAGCACGAACAAGCCCAGATTATAAACAAGTGATCTTAAAAACAACCCATACAATTTATAAAAGTTTACGCCATTGGATTATGAGAAGTGCTAAATAGCAAAATAAATAAAAACAGAAAAATTTTCAAACTAATGTGATAAATCGTGAGTGGCAGACAATGAAAAGATAATTGCATTTTTTTAATTTAAAAAACCATTGCCACATCAGTTTGAAAATTTTTCTAAATTCATTTGTTTAGATCTCTAACACTTCTCTTAGATTATATAACTCTTATACAGTTGAGGATAACGGTGAGAATAAAGATATGAAAGATAAAAATCAAGTGTCGTCAATAGAAGAACACTCGTGATAAAACTCTTGAATTTATGATAAAGATCGAAGTTATATTTTATCTTGTAATTGTGATAAACTCAAGAATGATTACAAGCAATTCCCTCTTATCTCTTAGTAAAATAATTGAGTTAAATAGTAACCAAAATACAAAAAAAAAATTGGTGTCATTCCCTTTGACCTATCGAGATATCATCGAAGACAAAAAATTTAAAATTCCACCAGCAACAAACCAATCAGAAAAGCTTCAAAAAGACTATAATTCATAGCATGAGCTGGTTGCTCTCCCACAGTCCCAATAGTCCTTGCAAAAAGACCAAGAAAACAAAGGCAAGGGACAAATCTAAGCCGACCCCAAACACCCCTATTATTATGGTCCATATTTCTAACAATTAGTTGATCGGATTATTGAGTAATTTAGACGTTTATATCGGATCACATGCAGATAAACATGAAGTTAGAATTTCAAATGAAGATAAAGCTACAGATCAAAATAATTAAACAATCTGATCATAATCTCCTTGTAGCAATAGAACACTAGGACTAGATTACGTATATGTATTAGATGTAGATATCTAAACCAATTGTATATCCTATGATATTATAAATATAGCAAACTTAATATCGTATAGGTAGATTCTATATATTGACCCAAAAAGGATGTTAAAATACATATTTATAATCAGTAAAAAAAAAAGATACAGGAAAATATCAAACAAAAAAACAGACATACCGCAAAGAAAACAGGAAAAACCATAGTAAACTAAAATCCTAGTCAGACCAGAGTCAGCGACATACACGTGGCTTACCTTTTAAAAGGGATCCAATACCGACACTCTGACCCTCTACCTTTTGCTCCCTTCACCAAGAATCCAAGCTATGTTTCATTCCTTCCCATGCCCCTATCCTCATCCAACGGCCTCCACCCTTTCTCCACTCCAAATCTAAATCTCCACCCTCCAATTACATCCCCCGCTCTCCAACTCCCATCCCCTGCTTCCTTATTCAATGCCATCCCCTCTGCTTCAGATCTGATCTGAGGAAACCGCACACACTCACAGACACATTCCCTCGGAACAACTTCGGCCGGCAATGGTGGAGGCACAGACATGGACAACCCGGCGAATGAGCAACCCGAGACTGGACGACCAAGTGGTCGACATACCTTCAACCCCGCCGGCGGACGCGCGGAACAACAACAATAACGGCAGCGGTAACAGCTCCTCTTACCTGATGCTCTCGCCCCACGTTTTGACGGCGGTGATAATCGGATCCTGGTACCTTTCTAACATCGGAGTTCTCTTGCTCAACAAGTATCTCCTCAGCTTCTACGGCTTTCGCTTCCCAATCTTCCTCACCATGCTCCACATGATCGCCTGCGCAGCTTACAGCTATATTTCCATTAACTTCCTCGAGGTCGTGCCGCTCCAGCACATTCACTCCAAGCGCCAGTTCTTCAAGATTCTCGCGCTCAGCTTCATCTTCTGCTTCTCCGTGGTCTGTGGAAACACCTCGCTGCGCTACCTCCCCGTGTCGTTCAACCAGGCCATCGGCGCCACCACGCCGTTCTTCACCGCCATATTTGCGTTCCTCATCACCTGTAGAAAAGAGTCCGGCGCGGTCTACCTTGCTCTGCTACCTGTCGTTTTTGGGATAGTCCTGGCCAGCAACAGCGAGCCACTGTTCCACCTCTTCGGCTTCATCGTCTGCATCGGCTCCACCGCCGGGCGGGCGTTGAAGTCTGTCGTGCAGGGGATTCTGCTCACCTCCGAGGCCGAGAAGCTACACTCCATGAACCTGCTCTTGTACATGGCTCCCATGGCCGCGCTTATTCTCTTACCTTTCACCCTCTACATCGAAGGCAATGTAGCGGCGGTGACAGCCGAGAAGGCCAGGGGAGACCCTTATATTGCGTTCTTGTTGATTGGGAATGCCACGGTGGCGTATTTGGTCAACCTGACGAACTTCCTGGTGACCAAGCACACGAGCGCGCTGACCCTTCAGGTGTTGGGCAACGCCAAGGCGGCGGTGGCGGCGGTGGTGTCAGTTTTGATATTCAGGAATCCCGTAACGGTGATGGGGATGACGGGGTTCGCCGTTACAATCATGGGTGTGGTGCTTTACAGCGAGGCCAAGAAACGGTCCAAGGTTACCACTCATTGACAGTGAAAAGAAAATTCAAAATTTTGATTTTTCTTTGGTGCTGATTATTTTGATTGTCTTTGATTTTTATTGGGTCTTTTTGAATGGAAGGAAAGAGGGAAATTCTGATCAAAGTGAGATGTGGAGTTGTATAGGATGGTGTATTGATATCTCTATTTTTTGGGGGTAGGTTAAGAGAATGGTGAGAAATTCTCTGTTTTTCACTTTCCCGTTTGTAACCCTATATAAATGTTCTTGATGGACACACAGAACTAATTCACATGTCAATCAGTCAAACAATCTTAGTGTAATTTTTTTGTGGGGGGAAAAAGTCTCCGCCACTTCTTTGCTTTAAAGACAATCTTTGCTGATATAATTCTGCCTTTTTTTGCTGCCAATTTTACTTGGGCCATTCTTTTTGCTATCATATATGTATATGATTTGCTGGTTTTAGTTTTGTGGTTTCATTTGTGGATACAGAAGTTACTGCATTTTGTTTTGCTTTCATTTCATGAGTGTTCTCTAGCGGTTTAGAAGAAAACCAGTTGGATGATTGAAGAGTACAAGAATGAAATAATGTCTATATGCAGGAGTTTGGTCGAATTGGTTTGGCTCTATATATGCTTTTCACTATTTTGTAGCAAAATGGCGTTGAAATCATTAGTGATCATTTTTTCTGTATCAGAAAAGTAGATGATAAAGGAACTTCAGTATTTGATATTTGCCAATTTTAATTTTTTTTATGGTTGTTGGATCCTAAATTTCTTTTTGAAGGAACTCAGCTTATGCGTATGAGCTACTGCAAAGCAAGGTTTTTCACACTATTTTGCTCTGCTGATGTGGAAATTTTGATTTACTGCTCGAATTAACTGTAACTGTTGCTTCTTCCTCTGAACTTTCATGTCATTTGAAGTAAGAGATAAATATATGCATAAGACACAATTATGATCAGATAAATAATTCCTTTACTCTCCTTTACTTTGTTTATACAGTTAGATACGAACATATATGCTTTTGAAACAGGAGTTGAAGTAGCAAAATATGATCTTTGGTTGTTCAATTTCTAGCTCTTCAAGTGAAGGTTTCAGATTTCGATTCTGTCGCTTAATATGTGCTCATGTGGAGTTATTGAGCGGTTTCTAATGAAAGTTTGCAAGGGATGGGTTCAGGAGAGAAATATACATTCGTTTTAGCAGTATGAAGTTTCAGAAGGCAAGTTTTGTGAAATTCAGCAACCTTTGGTTTCCACAATTTTGCGACATATATATAGAGAATTGTTTTCATGGTAGTCTTAAAGTCATCGATAGGGTTCTTGCATTTGTCAGAAGGAAATATCACAAGAAGCCGAATTGTTGATTGACCAGTCATTTGAATTCAGTACTTTTGGTTGGAAATGACATGCATAAAGTTTGTTTCTTGCGAAACAGAGTCATTAAAACAAGCTCTTTTGATGTGGATCGTTTACCCTTTCTTGTATGTATTTGTATAACGGTAGAAATTTTTAAAATACAGAGTTACCCTATTTTTCTATACGAATTTTTACTCATTTGTGCTTGTATACCACGGGTTACCTGTCAGCTGTCAAGGTGCAACCTAGTGGTCCAAGGGCGAGTTTGGGATGAGCCATAGACTCGGACACTTTGATTCCAACTAAGAGTTCTTTTGGATTACCGGATACACGATTCTAATTGGTGGGATCGTGTATCTACGATTCATTCCCCAAGTAAAATACAGTTCTAGCAAGTGGAGCCCTGCCTTGATAAGGTTCCACGTCATTAAAAAGAAAATACCACGGGTCGTTTACAAGACATTGGCCTTGAATTTGAGTACCATATTCTTGTTCGTGTTCTTCATCTTTTTCCCCTTTCTTTGTGGCTGTCATTATCTGGGGGTGTTCCCTATTTCTCCTGTGAGCACATCATCTGTTGTCTCACCTTGAGTTCTGAGAGAATATGATTGGACTAAAGAAGAACACTGAGAATCACTTTGATAGTCACAAAAAAGATTTTGAGTGAACTAGACTTCCATTCAACTGTATCAGCAAAAGTTTGAACTCTCAGAACAATGAGAACAGGCCTTGGATGAAACCATATGTCCAAATCAACTTGCACCAGGTGCATGTGGGTGAATATTAACATGAAGCTGACATTTATTTTTTATTTTTTTAATGACTAGAAACCCCTCTATGGCAGGACAATTTTGTGTACCTATTCCTGTCGGGCAAAACGCAGCCCCGTGTAAAGCGTTCGTTCCAAACAAATCGGTGACATGTTTGGTACCCTGTCAAGCAAACTCCTATAAGGCAGCACATTGTTTGACCCTGCAATGCGTTTAATCTGATGTTGTTGGAGTTTCTTGTGAAGCGTGTCTATCTGCATCATGGAAGGGACGTTGGTTGCTTAATCTTTGGTGGCGGTTGACATTTCCTTCTCAGCCTAGCTACCTTAAATTTTATTTGTTGTGTTTTTTGGAGGGTTATATATATATATATATATAGTAGATCTCTCATCTTTCTCATAGGTTAGACCTTAAGAAAAATATATAGCATCAAGAGTTAGGCTACCTTAAATTTTATTTGTTGTGTTTGTTGGAGGCTTATATATATATAGTAGATCTCTCATCTTTCTCAAAGGTTAAACCTTAAGAAAAATATATAGTATCAAGAGTTACTTTTTGTCAAACTATATATATATATTTCTTTTCAAAGTTATCAAATGGTCCAAGGAAATTCCTAAAATGTTTAGGTATACACTAAGTATGGGTTAGAATCCTGCAATGTGATTCTTTATGCCTGATTCGTGTAAACCGCATTAGCTCAATCAGATTTACGTTTGAAATTTGACGTAATTGTTTAAATTGACTGTAATTGAAAGCTCAGGGATTCAAATTAAGAGGTTTTGAAGTTTGTGAGACTTGTCAAAACATACGGTAATTCAGGGGCTTAAAGTGAAGTTTCCCTATTTATTATTTTGACTCCTTGTTTTGTTTGGTGGTAAATGAAGGAACCTCATTCTCAATATGTATGGAAAGTTTCTAACCATGACTCATGGACCTGATTGAGCTAAAGACTTGTGCATAAAAGATAAAGCTAGTAGACTTCAAAAAAAAATTTCAAATAAATAGTTTAACATGTTTTATGGTAAAAGTTCGACTCCCAAAATAGGAATATTTAATCATATTAGTATTAATTGCATTGGGTCCCACTAATTTTTTAATGGGGCTTAGTCAAGTTATGGCTTAGTCGGACTTAAGAAAGCGCATGTGATTCTTATTATTTACACCATTGCGACTTCCAACAGACAAGTGCTACTATCGTCACGTTCAGGTAGAATAGTTATAGTTAGTCTCCTCCACCCCTACCCACCTTTTTATAGTTGAAACTATTCGCTTAAATTAATTGAAATACAACTTTCATTCTCAATTAGATACGACTTTAACCAAAATAAAAAATAAAAAAAGACTATTAGAAATTACAAGATGACTATAATAAAAGCTTATAAGATAGGAGACATGGCCATAACCCAATTCACGTTAGCCAAAAGACATCAAACCATTCCAAGGTCACACGCTTAAACGATTCTTTGCTTAAATAAAAAAATAATAAATCATCCTACTTTTAAGAAAGAAAATAAAATTTCACATAATTAACTTTAAAAAATTTGAGAACTCTTGTATATAAAGGCTTTAGATGTCGTAGATTATGAATTCATCCTGCAGTTCTCAAAAATTAACAACCTAAGAGACCGAGAGGAACAATGGACAAAATAAAGTACGAAGGGAATTAACGACGGTGATAATAATGTTGTTAATGACTATTTTTATAGCTTTGAAATATGCAGAGGACCATCCGCTTACTATTTCTGCTCCCCATATATATGCCCCTCTCTCTTCATCCATTGCCACTACCCGCTCGATTTCTCTCTTTCTCTCCAGGTGATTTTGGTATACCCTGCAAGAAGTTAATCACTGAAAACCAAAGTAAAAAATTGGAAGAATGTCTTAGAGATTGCAATGTGAAATTCTTGAAGGAGCGTGATTTATGCCGTAACTTCTGCAAAACTATATATAATTGACTTATTCTAATTGCACTATTGTCCATGAACACCAATGTGTATAGATAGATTCCTTAGATGCCATAATATTTCCCTAATATATATATAGCCCATAACTATAGTAATTGCTAGGGCTAGCAATTTAACCCGTGACACGCGAACCTGACATGAACATGACACGCGAAATCCGGGTTAGGGTTGGGTTTAATCGGGTTCAAATCATAAACGGATCAACCCATTTATGACATGTTTATAATGTTTATAATCGTATCATGTCATGTTGTGTTGAGTCAACCCGCCGGGTTCGCGGGTTGACCTGTTTAGCTTCTCTCTTTTTTTCTTTCTCTCTTTTTTTTTAAAAAAAAAAAAATTAAAAGCTTAAAACTGTAAAAGTGTAAAAACTAAAAACTATTCACTATCAGTGGAGTCTGCCTTGTGGTTCTTTTGCTTTATTTGGACTTGTAATCATCCAAAAATATTTTATCATATTGTTATATACCCTTAAGTTTATTGTAACAAATTGTTTTTATATTTTTCATTTAGCTTACTTTAGAGTTTGTTGAATTGCATTTGAGAAAGAAGAATGTGTTATTAGAGAAAAGAACATTATATTTGTTACTTTGGTTGCTAAGATTTTGCTATTAAAAAGTTAAAAACTAAAATAAATTTACATTCAGGTCGTGCCGGTGTCGGGTTCGCGTGTTGTGTAACGACACGTTTATATAAATGGGTTCGTGTCGTGTTATCCGTTTGTGGACCGTGTCGTGTTCGGGTCGAGGGGTTCGACACGTTTAATTAATCATGTTGTGTCAGGTCATAATCGGGTCGAACCCAAACCCGACACGACAACCCAAATTGCCAGCCCTAATAATTGCATATTATTGCAATCTTTTTATTTAGGCATTAATATTTAATAATTGTATAATTTTAGTTATTTTCATGGAAAGCTGCAATCCCCTCTATTTGTTGCGGTGTCTATGTACACCAATTTTGTATTTGGGGGAAAATTCATTTTTCCTCCATAAAGTTTCAGGAGTTTTTCAATTTTAACCCAAAAGTTTTAAAATTGGCAATATACCCCCCCCTGAAGTTTCAAAAAGTGACAATTTAAACCCTTTATTAATATTTTTGGTCAAATTGGACGAAAATCTATGAAATTACGTAATTACCCTCAGGCTTTTTTTAAAAAAAAAAAAAATTCTGTCCATTTAGATGAAAAAAGTTAACAGAGGGTTTAAATTGCCACTTTTTGAAACTTCAGGAGGTACATTGTCAATTTTGAAACTTTCGGGTTAAAATTGAAAAATCCCTAAAACTTTAAAAAGGTAAAATGAATTTTCTCCTTATTTTTGTCTCGAATGACAAAGCAAAGAACAAATAGAATTATGAACCAAAATAGAACAAAATAATAATAATAAGAAAAATGCTAGGGGTTCTTCCCATAGTATTCTCCCGGGGTTCTCCCAGACTTACGTAAAACATGATTTAAGAAAAAATAAAATTGTAATGGCCTCCACCACCTGTTTTTTTAGGCATTAACACCAAATTTGAGGTATTAGCACCAAATTAGATGCATTAGCACCAAATTAGATGCATTAGAACACTACGGGGAGAACCCCTAGCAAACCCCTAATAATAATAATAATTCGAAGATGTCTTCCCCTTATTGCAAGAGCTATCACACAAGTATAAGAAAAGAAAATTAAGAGTTTACCCTTCATATATATATATATATATATAATTGATCGAGGTGGTCCAACAAATTAAATTAATTTTGTGTTACCCCTTCACACACTCTAACTATACCTCTATGATCCTATTGTGCCATTCGGCGTTGTCATCCATTAACAATCAATATATGGGAATTTTGAGTTATAAATAGGCACGATTTCTACTTCCATAAGGCCAACAACAAAACAGAATCAATCTGATAAGAATAGAGTTTGTGATTATAATGGCCATGGCCTCTACTCAATATTTGTTCATCGAAATGTTGTATGAAAAAATAAAAATAAAAACGAGTGTAAATATCATTTGCTATATGCCCCTTTTGGAGGATGATCGTCTTGAAGTGACTAATTGGAGGTTCAATCTCTTTCAAGTACTGGTTAATTTATTCACTTTCCTTTTATTTTATGGTATTTAATGTGTCTTTTAAATGTTTACATACACTTGACACTATTTTAAATAGGTTGGAGGATTAGTTGATGAAATTGCAAGGATGGGAACGAAATAGTCTATGGATAGAGTGTGGGAAACGGAACCACTTGCTTGTATATAGGAAATTCTTGTGTCCAAGCTTGCTGTACTCACTACTAGATGATCAATGAAATTATACTGTTTTCCTCAAAAAAAAAAAAAAAAAAAAAAAGGTTAAGGATACTTTCTTTATACTGGTTTGGAGGAAATTTATGTCCATATATAGATATAGGGGTTTGCTAGAAGTTTTTCCCCTAGTGTTCTCTTAGCGTTCTTCCAGTCTTATGTAAAACATGATTTAAGAAAAAATAAAATTGTAGTATTATTTTTTGTCAACAGATTAATTTTTATGAGTTAATATTTAGGTTCTAATGTTTTAAAACTTGTTTTTGGATTCAAAACTAAAACCTAAGGGTGAAAAGTTAACCATTTAGGGATGGTATCACCTAAAATGGATTTGATCATCCTAAATATAGTACTAATGCCTCAATTTTGGTGCTAATACCTCAAATTTGGTGCTAATGCCTAAAAAAACCGGTGGTAGAGGCCACTACAATTTTATTTTTTCTTAAATCATATTCTACGTAAGATTGGGAGAATGCTTGGAGAACACTAGAGGGAGAACCCCTAACATTTTCCATATATATTTATATATATACTTGCTTTTCCATATCTTTTCATTAGTACTTATGTGCATTAATCAGCACATTTTTTTATATATGAAAATTGGTGGAATTACTCATTAAAAAGAAAATGTAATTTTTGACATGTTTATACAAGAGAAGGGAGATGAAGGATTTAAACTAGTGGCATCTACGTACTTCATTAGGTATGATTCACAGCTAATTGAACTACTCTTTGAGGGGGGAAAAAAATGTAATTTGTGGAAGTGGTCATACACAAAAGCCTTTTGAACGGCTCCAACAAATGGAATGAAATTAATTATCTTGTACCCTTTCAAAGTCTTACCTCTGGGATCGATCCTATTGTGCCATTTGGCGTTGCCGTCCATAGACGGTCAAAATGCGAGAATTTTGAGTTATAAATAGGCACGATTTCGATCTACTTTTTCAGACAAGCGCTTCCACCTACCTACAAGGCCAACAACAAAAAGAGAACCAATTATTCTGATAAGAAATAGAGTCTGTGATTATAATGGCCATGGCGTCTACTCAATATTTGTTCATCCTTGCAATCATAGCAATTCTTGTCCCTTCAATTTTGGCCACAGAGTTTGTGGGTGGTGATGACAAGGGTTGGACCATTAACTTTGATTACCAAGCTTGGGCACAGGGAAAGGAGTTCCATGTTGATGACACACTTGGTAAATTAACTCTATAAACTTTCATTGCTATGTCTTTAACTTTAATTAGTTTTATTTTTCCATGTTTGTTTTCTTGTAGGTGCTTACTTTTTTAGGTTATCTTTGACTTTTATGTCGTCTTGTGTTTTATTTTTGCTTGTTATTGGATTTTTTTTTTTTTTTAAAAAAAAAAATACTAATAACAAAAAGTTATATTCTACTTAAACTGCTTACAAAAGTATTCTCATATTCTAGGAAAATTAAATATATTACTTTTTAGTCTGATTGGAATAACCAAATTTTTGGCGCAGTATTCAAGTATAAAGAGGGAGTCCACAATGTTCTTAAAGTTAATGAGACTGGCTTCCAAGAATGTATGGCATCGGAGGGAACTATGACACTGACTAGTGGAAACGATGTGGTTACCCTAGCAACACCGGGAAGAAAATGGTACATTTGTGGTGTTGCTAAGCATTGTGAGGCTGGAAACCAAAAACTTGTCATAACAGTGCTGCCTCAAACGATAGCTCCAGCACCTTCTCCCGTTTCAGCAGCTAGGGGAAGCGTTACACCTATATATTATGGAGGGATGATGGCTATTTTTGGCATCCCTATGATGGTCATCATGGTTTAAAGTTAAATCAATAGTATAGCTAAATTATTTTTATTTTTAATGCTTTTGGAGTGTATTGAATTTATAATTTTCATTGTATTGAATTTGAATTTATTGATTTATAGTGAATTGATCTCAATCCATAGTTAAAACATAAGTGGCAACCAAAATCCTACCTAGTCGAAGAAAAATTTTCTCTCTAGACCCAAAAACCTAGAGGAGAAGAAACTATATCCACGCTTGCTCAAAAAGTGGTGGAGATTGTTTGAAGCAGTGAAACCTGTAGCACGAAATTACTATCATGGCGGAGGATCTAGCGAAGTTGTGGGGAAAGCTATCTCTGGACGAGGGGGAAGTTACGGAAGTGGCGATCCAACCAAGATCGGTGGAAGGGATTGTGTCCCGGGGAAAATTCTGTGTGGTTGGGAAACTATTGACAGAGCGCTTCGTGGGGAAAGACTCCATCAAGAGGACTCTGATCCGAGGTTGGCGTCCCCAGAAGACACTGTCGTTCAAAGTTGTGGGGGACAATGTTTTTATTGTGGAATTTAAAGATGAATGTGACAAAATAAGGGTTCTAGAAGGGAGGCCATGGATTTTTGATGGCAATTTGTTCTCCGTTGAAGAGTTCGATGGACGTTCGTCGCCTGCTGAGATGGTGTTTGAACAAGCTGTTTTTTGGGTAAGGATGCTCAACCTCCCTTTGGCCTGTATGGGGAAGGAGGTGGGATATCAAATAGGGTCCACGATGGGTATGGTGGAGGACGTTGATACTGATGAAGAGGGTGTTGGATGGGGAAAATCTTTACGAGTGAGGGTAAGAATTGATCTCACTAAACCCCTTGCCAGGGGTCGTGTTATCAACCTCCTTGGAAAACAAACTTTGATAGCTTTCCAATATGAAAAGCTACCGAAGTTTTGTTTCGACTGTGGAAGGATATGGCATGGACGGTTTACTTGTACGGTCAAAGGAGGAGCTCGGGTTCAGGAATCGGAAAAATATTATGGTCCGTGGTTGAGGGTGCCTTCCCCGAGGCGACGGAGAGAAAATTACAGCTCCAACTCCTTCCAATGGCAAGAGGAAGAACGACCAACACATGCAAGGGAGTATGGAAGGAGAACTAGAGGCAGCCGGGATCCAAGTGAAAGTGGCGGTGAGTCTTTCTCGAGAACGGAAACTTCAACGCCGGCAAGCAAAGAAACGGTGGCGATGAGCGTGGATGCAACGCCGGTGAGAGAAGGAAGAACCGTTATGGAAGAAGGAGTCAATTATGGCGAAGACGCAGATATGGGCGGGATTTTAGGAGCAATTAATGAAGATTCGCCGGTTACTGGGAAAGCGGCATCTGTTGTAGTAATGGAAAATATTGCGAATGTGAAATTGATGGAACCAATTGGGAAACAAAGCATAATGGCTGCGGTTAAGGAACTGAACCTGAAAGGAAAAGAAAAAGGAGTAAACGAGAATAATATGGTCAATGAAGTGGTGGGGCCGCAGGAGGAATTGAACCTGAAAGGAAAAGAAAAAGTAGTAAATGTGAATAATATGGTCCATAAAGAGGTGGGGCCGCAGGAGGAAAAAAGGAAAGAAAAGCAAGTGGGGTGTGAAGGTGTGACACGTGGGGAAAACAGGGATGGAAAATTAACAGCTGGTGAAGGGGACCAAGCTCACACGGGGATGAGGTGGAAACGAAGGGCAAGGGCTGGGCAACAATGGCCTTCTGCTGCCCAGCCCGAGAATCACAATGGTAAAAGAAAAATGGTGAATGGAAAAGGAAAAGAAAGGGTGGAAGGAAAACTGATACTACAAAAACGTCTGAAATATAAGGGGGGTAAGGAGGCGTTGGTGCTGAGAGATGAAGATGAAATAGTGGACTATGGATCGGGAATGGCGNAAATGTATTGGCAGTGGTGGAGCAACGGGTGACTGAGTCCATGAATGAGGCCCTTTTAAAAGAATTTACAGTTGAAGAAGTTGGGGCAGCATTGCATCAAATGGCACCGCTTAAAGCACCGGGCCCGGATGGTTTTTCCGCATGCTTTTTTCAGAAAAATTGGGCTACAATTGGTGAGGAGGTTAGCCGCTTTGTAATTCAAATATTGAATAATGGGAGAATGAATAAAGATTTAAATTTGACTTATATTGCATTGATCCCCAAAATTGCAAATCCATCATGTGTTACGGAATTCCGCCCGATAAGTCTATGTAACGTCCTTTATAAATTGATCTCCAAGACCCTTGCTAATAGATTGAAGTTGGTGTTAGATGAGATTATTTCCCCTAACCAAAGTGCTTTTGTCCCGGGGAGGCTTATTTCGGATAACATTTTGGCGGCATATGAAACATTACATACGATGCAATCGAAAATGTGGGGGAAGGTGGGATATATGGCGGTGAAGCTCGACATGAGCAAGGCATATGACAGGGTGGAATGGGATTTTCTGGAAGCAGTTATGAGTCGCTTGGGCTTCCAGGATAGGTGGATAAGGTTGATAATGATGTGTGTTAAATCGACCACCTATGCAGTTTTGGTTAATGGCACCCCGACAGGTCGAATTTTTCCCACAAGAGGAATTCGACAAGGAGACCCAATTTCACCTTATTTGTTTCTTTTATGTGCAGAGGCTCTTAGTTCCTTGCTAGCAAAAGCGGAAAGTACCAACGTGCTTCCCGGAGTTCCAACATCAAAGAAAGGTTCAAGACTAAGCCACCTTTTTTTCGCGGATGACAGCCTCTTGTTCTGCAAAGCATCGGCTTTACATTGGAATCGCTTATCGGAAATTTTGTTGAATTAAACCAGGCGAAAACATCCATTTTTTTCAGTCGCAATACTCCGGAGATAGCGAAGCAGGAAATATTAAGGTTGTCTGGGATCCCTTCTACGCAGAGATATGATAAGTATCTAGGCTTGCCGGCTATTGTTGGGAAATCTAGGAGACAGGCTTTTAAATGTATTAAAGACAGAATCTGGAGGAGACTGAATGATTGGAAGCTAAAACTTCTATCACAAGCAAGGAAGGAGGTACTTTTGAAGGCGGTTATACAAGCTATACCGACATATAGTATGAGCATCTTTCTCCTTCCTAAAGGATTATGTTCAGAAATAAATTCAATGATGCAGAAGTTTTGGTGGGGAAACCAAGAGAATGGATCTCATATACATTGGATGAAATGGAGTCGTATGGGTCTTTCCAAAAATCAAGGCGGAATGGGGTTTCGTGATTTGGTATGTTTTAACAAAGCCTTACTAGCGAAACAAGGATGGCGGTTGATTAAGTCCCCCAATAGTCTGGCCGGAAAAATTATAAGGGCCAAATATTATCCTAATTCTTCTTTTTTCGAGGCAAGATTGGGGTCAAAGCCGTCTTTTGCATGGAGAAGCATACATGGAGCTTGGGGATTATTGGTTGAAGGCCTCATGTGGAGGGTTGGGAATGGTCGTAGAATAAATATATGGGGAGACAACTGGGTACCAATTCCGTCAACTTACAGGATCCATTCACCTCCCAAACTCTTAACCATGGAAAGTAAGGTGAGAGAGCTATTTGATAATGAGCAAACCGGATGGGATCGGGATAAGCTGGTACAGAATTTTTCTGGAGAGGAGATAGCGGCTATTTTGTCTATACCTATCAGCCAAACCGACCAGCCGGATGTCCAAATATGGCGTTGTACCAATACAGGAGTTTTTTCCGTGAAAAGCGCCTATCACCTAGCAAAAGAGATGGAAACAAAAGATACACCGGAAGGTTCATGTGGGAGAAAAGAGTCGAGTCTATGGAAGACTCTCTGGAAATTGCCCATCCCTAACGCAGCGAAAAATTTCTTTTGGAGGGCTTGTCAAAACATTTTGCCAACCAAAGATAATCTTTTAAGGAAAAAAGTGGTGAAGGAGCCTTATTGCCCAATCTGTGAAAAGGAGCCAGAAACAGTTTTCCATGCGGTGTGGGCTTGTCCTGCAGCAGCTGATATATGGGGCAATTGTAGGAGGATCTTTCAAAAATGCCATACAGAGGGTGAGAGTCTGATGAAGACAGCAGAGAGAATTCTACATAAGGGCGGGCTGGATGATTTTGCCTTCTTTGTACAACTGGCACGTCAGGTATGGCACAGACGAAATACATGGGTGCATGAAGGAGTGTTTGTTAATCTTAACATTATTATCCGAAGAACGATGGAGCAAGTAGAGGCGTATAACAGGGCCCATGAGCACCGGAATGTAGGGGAAAATGAGATCATACCTGCATGTGAAATTAAATGGATGGCTCCTACCCAAGGATGGTATAAGGCAAATTGGGATGTGGCAATTGATAAAGCCCAAGGAAGAGTGGGAATAGGAGTCCTTATCAGGGATGAGAAGGGGAAAACCATTGCAGCAATGAGTAAGACCAGGCTAGAAAATCTTGAGCCAACTACAGGAGAGGCCTTTGCAGCTTTTAATGCTGTCTGTTTATGTAGAGACCTCGAGTTGCAGCATATCACGTTGGAGGGAGATGCAAAACTGATTGTGGATGCTGTCAATTCCAATATAAGTACCTGGAGTCGCTTCGGACATATTATTGATGATACACGACGGATCCTTGACGATTTTATTCGGTGGAAATGTAATCATGTGCGTCGTGAAGCAAATGAAGCGGCACACCGGCTTGCGAAAGCAGCCATAACAGATGTCAGTGATAGAATATGGAGGGATACTACTCCTAATTGTATTAGTGATATCGTTTCGATGGAGCGTTTAGCTCTATCTTGTAATTGTTGAGGGAGTTTATGCTCCTCTTCTTATTGATCTAATGATATCTCTCAGTTTCACAAAAAAAAAAAAAAAAATCCTACCTAGTCAATTAAGCACCTAAAATTGGTAAATTGGGATTCCCTATAATTTTTTGTTCAGATTGCAGCCAATCCAGACAAACGATTGAGAAAGGGGTCCTCAATGAAACTCACATGCCTGAGCAATTCTTAAGCTATTTGGGCAAGTGCGTAATGCGTCCAAAATTTTAACTTTATAAATTAAAAAATTGAAGGCACCAACAACTAAACTTAACCTTAATTACGCAGCGAAAATAACAAAAATAAAAATCTCTACAATGGCTGAGTGGCAGAAAAATTTAAAAGTACTTTTCTATTCGTTACATACAAGTTTACGAGAGCTCTAAACATCTAAACATTACTGAGAGCATTTCTTAACTTGTCACTTAATAATTAAAAATAATGTTTGCTGAGAGACCCAACAAGTAGTATACAAAAACATGCATGACCCTAGTCAAAAAATAATTTCACCCCTCAACTCAAAAGCTACGATATATTTTCAATATTCGTTGTTCTTAAAACATTATTTATAATGGCATGATGAGTCGCGTCATGCATTCAACTTAATTTATATAAGTTCATTCATAATTCTCAATCTGATCAATTTTATGTGCAACTTTAATCATGCTATGCCTTTTTTCATATTTCTATGTCATAGTTAGTTATTCGAATAATTTAACACCCCTTTTTATATCTCTTTTTTTTATGCCAAATTTTTTTTCACATATCATATAAAATGGTATATGAAATTAAATAGACAATAGACTATAAATTTTCACCTAAAGTCACGTCCTCTCCTACAAGTTCAAATACAATTTTCATGCTCAGTTATACATGACTTTTGACTCATATAAATTACTGAATGACTATAATAAAAACTAATTAAGAGTTAAAACACATGAGCTTAACCAAATTCACGTGACCCAAAAGCCATCAAACGTTTCGAAGGTTACCATGCTTAAACAACTCTTTGCTTAAATAAATTCAAATAAAATTTTCATACCCTATTAGACATGACTTTGCACAAAAATAACTCTTAAAAGTTGTTGGATGTCTCTCAAAAGTCAAGAGACACAACCTTAATTAACTAAAATTCACGTTAACCAAAAGCTATCAAACCTTTCCAAGGTTAACATGCTTAAAAAATTCTTTACCCAAATCAAAAAGTAAAAGATCAAATAACTCCTGTATGTAAGTGGTAAATGTTATGCACGTATTCATCCTGCAATTCCCAAGAAAGCAACAATCCCAAGAGAGTGAGAGGAATAATGAGTGAAAAAGGTATGAAGGGACTTATGAATTATGATGATGACAATGCTGTCAATGACTCTTTTTCTAGTTCTGAAGCAAGTGGAGGACCGCTCGTTTTCCTTTTTCGCTCCCCATATGTCCCCTTCTCTCCATCCCTTGCCATTTCCCGCTCGAATTCTCCATTTTTCTCTAGATGATGGTGGTAAACACCGACTGAAGACAGTTCCAAAAACCAGTATGAATGGTTTAGCATGGCGCAAAGCCTTAAGAAGTTGTCTTAGAAAATGCCATAAGGATTCCAAGGATCTGTACGTTTTTCGTGGTTGCTTAGCAGACTGCCAACACTTTCATATATAGCTGATGATAATTGTATACAAACAGATGAACATAAATAGTTCCTGCCCATTTGTATACAACTATCTTTTAATTTATTTCGTGTTATCCTTTTAGTCCATTTGCTTGTTATCATGCCACTATGTGATACCTATCCCTTAGTTAAGTGCAATCACGTCTCTAAGTGAGATATAATCTCTAGGTGGTCTTTATCTTTTTCTGTTGTTTATATCTTTCAATAAGTGGGAACTATTTATATGTAATCATGTATACAATGAAGGTATTGAAGAGACTATTCACAAATAATTGACTATTTTCTGCCAACGCTTTTATGGCTTATTATAACTGTACTATTAGTTGAAGAGGGCATGAGCACCAATATTGGATCTGGTATAGTGATAGGATACCTATAGTATTCACCCTTATTATTATAATAATATCTCCCTACTAAAAACATGACCTAATATATGAGACATATCTTTTCCTGGAGCTTGTGTAAGATGCACTCGGAAAAAAGTGTTGGTAACAAAACAGGGGTCGGTATTTTAATATAAGCGTCGGTGTACGCCATTTTTTTTAGTAGTATATATGCATGATCTCTGCAATATATTTGATAATCATAATAATTGTATATTATGACAACTCTTTATTTTAAGTATTATCTTATAATATTGGCCTAATTGTAATCTTCTCATTAGTAAGTGATTCTGCGATAGTTATTCCAGTTATGTTGTAACCTAATAGTATCTTATTCCTTGTAAGCCCAAAATAAAAGAAACATCAACCCAAAAAAGAAAAAAGAGAAGGTAAAAAAAATTATACCCTTTACATTTAATAAGATTTCATATTTTATAAAACGAAAGGCACAAGTTTGATCCCAATAGCACACAACCAAAATTATGCAGCAATAGAAATTATTCAAACCGCATAGTACTAAGCATCAGCCACAATTAATATAAAGATCTGTTGACGTGATGAAAACTTTTTAAATAACACATCAAAGGTAAAACTATTCTGGAAAAGCCAAACTCAAGAAACTAGCTAATTTACTTCATATATAGCATGCATGAATGAAAATAGTAACAATGGAAACTTAAAAGATTAAGTTGATAAGAAGAGGTAAATTTAATCACTTAATCAATACTTTAACAATTTTCCTCAAGTGTGGGTTCAAAATCTCTTTTAATATGTGAGATCCAACATTTGAAATATTTAATTTAAATCGGGTGACTTAAAACAGTCAAAATTTGATTCCAAAACCTTTGACTCTGATAACTGATAATTTTACACTTTTAAGGCATAGGGCCGTTCAGCCCTGTAATTTTTGTAGGTATAAAGTGTGTTTTTTTAAAAAAAATAAAATTATAGTAATTAATTAGTCGATCTGCCTTTGTTCTTTGTTCCTCTCTACAGCCCGTGAATTGTAGAAATCTCTCTCTATATATGCATATATATATGGCTCAATTTGATCTTCCAGTCTCCTTCCACGCTGGTCTCTCTTAAGCTCAAAGCCACAAGATCGATTTGTATGAGTTCACGGGATATCCCTCCAAAGACCAACTTTTTCCAAGAAAGCATTGGCTCCCATTTCGTCTACCAAACAACCAACCACCTACATAAGCTACACCTCTTCTTCTACCACTTCTCGTGAAGCATCGTCCCACACCCTTGAAAACACAGACTGACATGTGAAGATATCATACTAATATATAACATAAAGATCACTTGAAGTCTTAGAGGAAGCAAAATGGAAAGAACGACAACTTCTCCTACTTCTCTTGAAACCCACTTTGTAGATATCCATGAAGTGTTACTGGAAGAAGAAGAAGAAGACGATGATGAAGAAAAGAAGGGAACTAACCGAAGGGTAGATAAAGCTGATCATAAGCGTTTGAACAGACCCATCAAAGTTAGAGACCCCAAGAGGCCACATAGGGGTTTAAACAGGCAAGTTTCGTTAGAGACGGGTTTTTCAGTGCTGTTCAATCGAGAGTCTAAGGCCAAAGATGAGAGGAGGGTTCTTCCCAGAAGTGGGCGAAGTTTTGGAGGGTTTGATTCGGCCAACAGGATTGGTTTTGAAGGTCGTAAAGGAGACTTCAGTATTTTCAAGACGAAAGCGACTCTGAGTAAGCAGAATTCTTTGTTGCCATCAAGAAAGGAGAGGGAAGTGGAGCCTCAAAGGACTGATCCATCTGCCGGGCTTGATGAGTCTGTCAATCAAAGTGTTCCTGCTGGAAGATACTTTGCTGCTCTGAGAGGACCTGAGCTAGACCAAGTCAAGGTAAAACTCCACTCACATTTGCATGGATATATAAAGCTTGTAGAAATGTTGTATCGATCTCTTGGATTGTCTTTGCTGCTTGTTAAAATATTACCCAATATTTAATTGAAATAAAAAGGAAATATGAATATAATATTCGGTCCTTTGAGGTATAGCATATGTTAAACCACCACTTATTCCAAAAGTTTAACATGATAAAAACATGCAAATTTAATCACTTAATCAATATTTTAACACTCTTCTTTACGTGTGGCTCAAACTTCCTTTTAATAGGTGAGAATTAACACGTGAAATATTTAATTTAAATGGAGTGAATTGACGGAGTCAAAGTTCGATCTCAAAATATTTGATTCTGATACCATGTTAAAATAACTAGATAATATATGTATGAACTGAATATTGTATTCAAATAAAATAGGAAATACAATCAAGGGTAATGACCAATATCACATAATCAAATCAATATATATATATATACAGGGAAATATAGATCAATCTCCAAATGTGGTGAATATCAGAATATATTCGAACAGTATAAATATTACCAAACCTTACTTAGATTGTGACAATTAATGGGTGAATATATTGATATCTTTCTTTTGAGTCTTTCTAAACAATCTGATTGGCCTCTTCAATTTAAGTCAAGGCTAGCTGAATATGTTGTTATTATCCTAACTTACAATATGTATGTGATGTATATGTATAAATTATATCGTGCAGGAGGATGAGGATATTCTCCTTCCCAAAGATGAGAAGTGGCCCTTCCTCCTTCGCTTCCCAATTGGATGCTTTGGTATCTGTCTCGGTCTTAGCAGCCAAGCTGTCCTATGGCGTGCCCTGGCAACAAGCCCTGCTACAAAATTTCTCCATATTACACCATTAGTCAACCTTGGCCTCTGGCTATTAGCCCTTGCAGTCCTAATCTCCGTCTCCTTCACCTACATACTCAAATGCATATTCTACTTTGAAGCCGTCAGAAGAGAGTACTTCCACCCTGTTAGGGTTAACTTCTTCTTTGCCCCTTGGGTCGTCTGCATGTTCCTTGCCCTTGGTTTACCTCCCATGCTAGCCCCCAAAACCCTACACCCTGCCATATGGTGCACCTTCATGGCTCCGTATTTCGTCCTCGAACTCAAGATCTACGGCCAGTGGCTTTCCGGTGGGAAGCGACGGCTTTGTAAGGTTGCGAACCCCTCTTCTCACCTCTCGGTCGTCGGCAACTTTGTCGGTGCTATCTTAGCTTCCAAAGTGGGATGGAATGAGGCTGCCAAGTTCTTGTGGGCGGTAGGTTTTGCACATTATCTTGTGCTGTTTGTGACGTTGTATCAGAGATTGCCCACCAGTGAAGCATTACCTAAGGAACTACACCCTGTGTACTCCATGTTTATTGCTGCTCCATCTGCTGCAAGCCTTGCTTGGCAGACAATCTATCAAGAGTTTGACGGGTTGTCAAGGACTTGCTACTTCATCGCCTTGTTTCTTTATGTCTCCCTGGTTGTGCGAATCAACTTTTTCACAGGCTTTAGGTAAGCTATTTTCTACTCTTAAAATTTTGAAATAAGTGATAATTTAATATAATATCATAGCAAATATTCTGAGTTCAAACCCCAAGTAAATAGTCTAGGTTTTCGGACATTTCTTGTCGAAGAAGAGTTTGAGCTCCGCTCTATTTTGCAGGTTTTCCGTGGCATGGTGGTCTTACACGTTCCCCATGACAACAGCCTCGGTGGCGACCATCAAGTACGCAGAGGAAGTCCCTTCAGTTCTAAGCAAGGGCCTTGCAATTACCCTTTCATTCATGTCATCCGCAATGGTGTGCGTTTTGTTCATTTCCACCCTTCTTCATGCCTTTGCGTGGCACACACTGTTTCCAAATGATTACGCCATCGCCATAACAAAGAGACGACTTGTCAAAGAGAAGAAACCCTTCAAAAAAGCCTACGATATTAAGCGTTGGACAAAGCAGGCTCTAACGACCAAGCACAATTCAGTAAACAAGGATTCTGAGAAAATGGGATAGTTAATGACACCATAGAAACCATATAGAAAACTAGCTAGTTTGGAACAATTAAGCAGATAGTTTCAGTGCCTTTTTCTTTATTTAGCTTTGCAATACTTGCGTTTCAAGCCAATAATAGACATCCAACCAGATGGAAAACTGTGGTTTTACTTTGATCACGATCAAAAATTAATGTCAAAATTAAGAATTGTCAATTTGTAGTACAAGTCGTTCAACAGAAATGACTATGAATTGCCTTGTGTTGATTAAGCGTCGACAAATTGTTTCAAGTTCTAAATCCGTTAGTGTCGAATCCAAATATTGTCATCGACCACAATATTATTGGGGTCGGCTTACGAGCAGGGGCGGAACCAACTTTTTTATTTTTTAAAAATATATATGTATTTTTTATAAAATAAACCTTTCAAAATTAATTTTTTTTCCCCTCCAAATATTTTTTTTCCAAAATTTCACCCTCTAAATTAAAAGTTTTAGTTCCGTCACTGCTTACCAGCAATAGGGTAAGAGTATTTGCAAGGACATAACTCACTGAATGTCGGAAATGTTCTAGAGAAATCACCTACAAGGAAAAAAAATTTGAACAAAGAAGAGGAAACAAAATTTTGAACCTAAGTCCAAAAAAAAAAAAAAAAATCAAGGACATTTCTCTTCTGAACCAACAAGACGTCTGAGGGAAGAGTTGATTCAAATTTTTCTTGTAATGTGTTATTGAATCAAATTATCATTTTTTTTTTTCACGTATTCTTTAAAAAAGTATATTGTAGAGTCTCACATCACTTGAGTATGAGAATGTGGATGGAGATGTGCTTATATGTATACTCATACTCTTTTGACAATAACGAGTTTTAAAGTCGTAATAGTTATGAACACATCAGAACTTCACAATTAAACGTACTTCTGCAAAAGTAGTACTAAGATTAGTGATCAACAGGAAAGTCTGATTCAGAAAAACCAAAAGCGAACAATATTGTATGTTATTGGAAATGATATTGAGAAATAATCTTACATTGCTTGTGGACATGACCTTGTGCATATTTATATAGAATTGACAACTAAGTTAGGCCCATAAAATTCTTCATGGTATCAGAGCCTACCACAGAATAAATGAGACTCATACTACTCACCCTATAACAAGGACCATGAAAAATATCGGCCTACACATTAAGGAGGGTGTTGAGGCCCCCTTCTCTCCATCCCTTGGCACTTCCTGTTCGACTTCTCTTTTTCTCTCCAGATGATGATGGCAAGGCACAAAGATCGAGGGGAAGCTAGTGGCGGACAACGAGTGCATGGAACTATCGCATGGCAAAGGAATGAATTGAAAAAATGTCATAACAAATGCCAAAAGGAATACCGGAAGAATTGTAAAGATTTGGGGGTTGAAGGGGCTAAAAAGAAACATACAGCTTGCTATAAAAACTGCGAACTTTTATATAGGGATGGGTGATGGCATCCCATAATATTTCTCAATTATAACCCATAATCTTAAGAACTGCATAATATTATGAATCTTCTTATTTTACGTGCTGTTATATAATAATTACATGATTGCAGTCCTCTCACTAGTGGGTGATTCTTTTAATAGTTATTTTTTCCTAGAATAAGCTACAATCCTCTCTATAATAAAAGGATGTAGATGTTGTATGAAAAATCAAAGAGCAAAAAACATTAGTTACTTTATGCAACTTTTGAAAGTTGAAATCCACTCAAAATGGTCAATTTATCCTCTCTTTTTTCCTTTTATAATATGATTTTAACCAACATAAACCTTTGTGAAATAGGACAAAGTTTTCCTCCAAATTGGGTTGAAAAAATTTCCTTCAAACTTTGTCCTTCATAATGCAAGTTTAGACTCCAAGTTGTTAAACAATGGATGACTCGATCTTAACAACAATAAACGTTAATAAAGTTATCAACTTTCAATTCAAACACCACCATATATGAATACCAAAATTACTAGGGGGTAGTGTTGGCGGTGGAACATTTGGTTGAACAAGTAAAAGCCACTCAAGAGAAAGTGTATTAGTGACGATTGGAAGAGACATGTATATGCAAAGTATAAAGAACCGAAAGACAAGGGCGGCAGAATTTCCAAAAAGGAGAACAAGTTACTATGTTATTTGTCTGATTACAGTCGATCTTCTCAGTAGTATGTGATTCTGTGAAGGTTATTTTTCTAGAATACTCTCTATAAAAGGTTGTAGATGCTGTATGAAAATCAAAGAGTACTAAAAGTCCATTACTTTATCCAACTTTTGGAGGTTGATATGCCCTCAAAAGAGATCAGTTTATCCTCTTCTTCTTTTTTTCTTTCATTGTCTAATTTGAACCGATAGAATCCTTCAAATTCCAATCATTTGGTATTAGAGACGTTGGCTTTTCTTGTGTTGTTCTTTTATCCTCTTTTTTTTTTCGTTGTACCCATTAAAAAAAATAAAAAAAAGGTTGATAATTGTGAGCGCAATTTTGCGTCACTATGTAAAGTTATCAGGTAATGTAAGTTAGGGCATGTTTGAATGTGCGTTTAAGGAGCCTAAAAAAAAGTACTCGCTTAGTAAAAGATTGAAAGCACTTTTAAATGTTCAAAAAGCCTAAAAATTGTCAAAACTCACTTTTGAAAAAAAGTTTAAAAATAAAGTTTTTGCCAAAAAAATATTTTTTGACTTAAAAACTCTATTTCTCAAACGCAATTCCAAACATACTCTTAAAATTGATTGGGTTGTTTGGCAGTCATGGTAAGTAGTTGATGCCTGTAGTAGTGAATGGAATACAGGGTAACCAACAATTATCCGAATAAAGTTAATTGTTAAACTAATGATTAAGTGATTAAATTTACCTATTTCTATAAGCTTAAGCTTTTAAGATAACTGGTAATTTAACAAAGTATCAGAACCAAAAGCTATGAAATCGAACCTTGACTCCGTCAATTCACCTCTATTTAAATTAAATATTTAACGTGTTGAGTCTCACCTATTAAAAGAGAGTTTGAGCTCACACATGAGGAGTGTTAAACTAATGATTAAGTGATTAAATTTACATCTTCCTATAATCTTAAGCTTTTGAAATAACTGATAATTTAACATTAATTTTATTCTGGACCAAAAGGATTCCCAAACTCAAACACAAAAGAGGCAAAGTCAAAAACATCCATGAAGTGTTTTACTGTGGTTCCCCCACAACAAGAACACCTACAATGTCTCTTCAATTGCCTTTTTACTTGTATTTTCTTTTTTTTCTTTTTTCTTTTTTGACATGTCCACGCAAGGGTAGGGGGAGGGGGGATTCGAACTTGTGACCACTGCTTCATAAGGCGTGGTTCACAGCTGATTGAGCTACCTCTTGAGGACTTTACTTGTATTTTCATGTGCATGTATATGTGCGGGTGAAATGAGAGAAAAAGACATTTATCAAATCTCCGGCCTTTAGCAAAACTCAAGAGTTATGAGACAAGACCTTAACTAAAATTCACGTTAGTGTCATCCAACGTTATTAAGGTCACAATGTATAAACAAATCTTCGATTAAATAAGTTTGAATACAACTTTTATGCTCGATTAGACACGACTTTGCCAAAAAACAAAAAAAAAATCTTAGAAATTATCAGATGACTATAATGAAAACTCAAGAGCCAGGAGACGTGACCTTCACCAAAATTCAAGTTAGCCATCAAACCTTTACAAGGTCAATATATGCTTAAACAATTCTCTACTTAAATAAAATATTAAAAAAAATCAGGCCTTTTTTAAGCGTAAATAATATTTTAAACTAAAATATTTATAATTTCTAAATATCTTATAACTCTTGCATATAAATAAAAGTTTTTAACTTACAAAAAAAAAAAAAAAAAAAATTAAGTAACTTAAGAAAGAGATAGGAACAATGGAAGAAAATTTTATGAAGAGACTTATAGGGATGACAATTAATGTTGTTAGAGCATCCACTACAGCCTCTTCAAATTTTACTCTTTTTTTTTTTTTGAAATTGTACTCATTCATCATAAATTAATCAATCATAAGATCTGCGGTTACAACATCATGCATACATGCCAGGAAGTCCTCCCTCCACACCCTATTCACTCCTAACGTAAGAGCTAGTTTAGCTAGATGGTGGGCCGCACAATTAGCTTCACGTTTAATGTGAACTACTTCATACTCCTAAAAAGTCTGCAACGTTTGCTTTGTGTCCACTGTTATTATATCGTATGGGGTCCATCCACCTGCATCCGAAATAAGGGCTTGCACGATTTGAAGGGCATCCCCCCTCAAGTAGTAGTTTCCGAATGCCCAACTCCGCACTAAGCTCTACACCTCGTCTAGCCGCTATAGCCTCCGCAACTGCAGGATCGTGAACAAACTCCTTGGTTTCACAAGCCATGACTACAACACCACCTGCATGATCCCATACAATAAGGCCAGTACCCATCTTCTTCCTTTTCCTGTCAACCGAAGCATCCCAATTAAGCTTAACAAACCCCATCGGCGGTTTTTTCCATGGTATGACACATATAACACTGGCTCGTTGTCTTTTTGTGTTGATCATTTCTTTAGCCTTGGAAAAAGCTTCCACCTGATCAACTGCAGTTCTGAAGAAGGTTTTTGGGTGAGCGAAAATCCTTCCAAATACAACCGAATTTCGTCTATGCCATATTTGTCTCGCTACATTCACAACAACCGGGATATCTTCAGCATCTAACCATTTTAGTAACTGGTCCATAATACCCATAAAATCAGGGAAAACAATTGAACACTTGTGAATTCGTCTACCACATTCCGTCCAAACATCTTGTGCAGAGGGGCAGTGCCAAAGAATATGTCCCACTGTCTCAATCTTTGAATTGCATATTGGGCAGAGAGGATCATCTGTCACATGCTTTTTAAATAACATTTCCTTGGTAGGCAAAATGCCAGTGCAAACCTTCCACAAGAAAATTTTGGTTGCATTTGGAACTCGAATATTCCATATATCTCGCCACAGAGTCTTATTGCTATCTCTGTTAGAACAGCTACCTTTATCAACTTCAAATCTCTCCTTAGCTAGATGATAGCCACTCCTTACAGAGTACTCGCCAGTCTTTGTGTGTGCCCAGACCAATTTATCTTCACCAAATTGTGGGCAGACTGGTATACTACAGATGGCTTCCGCTTCCTTGTCTGTGAACACCTCTTTAACTAGATTCACGTTCCACCAATTCGTGTCATCATCCAGCAATTCACTAACCTTCGCCTCCCAAGAAAGAATGTTAACTGGGGATTGAAGATAACCTCCGGTTGAAAATGGTGCCCATTTGTCATTCCAAATACATTGTCCTCCCATTAACAATCCTCCATAGCATACCTTCCTGTATCAATTGTCGAGCATTCCAGATGCTCCACCAAATGTATGATGGTTGTCGGCCAAGAGGGACATTTAGAAAATCATCTCATGGATAATATTTCTCTTTCAAAATCTTGGAAGCCAAGCCCTCCGGATTATGAATTAGCCTCCAACCTTGCTTAGCTAAGAGGGCCATATTGAACCATTCCAAATCTCGATAACCCAACCCACCTCTATACTTCAGCCTTCTAAGATTTGTCCAACTCATCCATGCAATACGATTATCATCATGCTTATGACCCCACCAAAACTTGGACATGAGAGAGTTGATATCCTGACATAGTGTTTTTGGCAACTGGAAAACACTCATAGTGTATGTCAGCATAGCTTGTACCACCGCCTTTAACAAGACCTCATTCCCACCTTGAGATAAAAAATTCTCCTTCCATCCATTCATGCGCTCCCAAATCCATCCTTTGATACTCCCAAAGGCATTAACCCTGGATTTACCAACACTAGCAAGTAGACCAAAGTACTTTTCAAAATTTGTTGATGCACTAACACCCGCCAAGTGCGTGATAAATTGCTTAGTCTCCACCTTTGTGTTATTGCTGAAAAAAATGGACGTTTTGTCACGATTTAATTTTTGTCTGGAAGCACTTTCATACAAATCAAGAATTGACTGCAAGTGGGCCCATTCTGGAACACTGGCCCTGCAAAAGAGTAAATTGTCATCCACAAAAAATAGGTGATTGATTTGTGTACCACCTTTTGCAATTGGTAATCCCGTGATTTTCCTTTCCTTCCCTGTGCGATGAAGTAAAGTGCTCAATCCCTCCGCACAAAGGATAAACAAATATGGTGACAGGGGGTCACCTTGTCTAATCCCCAAAGAAGGCCGAATTTGACCAAAAGGTTGCCCATTTATCAAAACAGAATAAGACACAATGCAAACACAAGTCATGATCATTGCTACCCAACGTTCATCAAAGCCAATTTTCAACATAATCGCCTCCAAGAAATCTCATTCCACCCGGTCGTATGCCTTACTCATATCCAGTTTTAAAGCCATATAACCTTTTTTTCCCTTTTATCGTAGTACTCATGGAATGTAAAGCCTCAAATGCCACTATAATGTTGTCTGTAATGAACCTTCCATGAATGAAGGCACTTTGGTTAGGGGATATAACATCAGATAAAATTTTCTTCATTCGATTAGCCAAAACTTTTGCAATTAATTTGTATATATAGAACATTACACAAGCTAATTGGTCGATAGTTTGTGACTTTTGTGGGATTTTTCTTCTTAGGGACTAGCACAATATGGGTAGTTTTCAAAGAGGAGTCAAATATACCCATATTGACAAATGCCAAGACAGCTTTACATACCTCAGACTGAACTGTACTCCAAGATTTCTGATAAAAGCAAGCTGAAAACCATAAGGTCCAAGCGATTTAAGAGGATGCATTTGGGCTAAAGCAGCGTCAACTTCAACGTCTGTAAAAGTCTTCAATAAAGCTCCATTCATTTCCCGGGTCACACGTGAATCCAAGCTTTCAAGGCAGTCATATAGGCCACGGGTACCTTCAGAAGTGAACAACTGTTGGTAATAATCAATAAACCCCTCGCTTCCCTTTTCCTCTCCCCATATGCCCCCTTCTCTCCATCCCTTGCCACTTCCCGCTCGACTTCTCTTTTTCTCTCCAAATGATGATGATGGCAAGGTACCAAGAGTGGGGGGACGTGACGGACAACGAGTGGAGGGCACTCACAAATGGCGAACGAATGAATTGAAAAAATGTAATAAAAAATGCGCAAAGGAATACTCGAAGAATCATGAAGATTTGAGGACTGGAGAGGCTCAAAACAAACGTGAAGCTTGCTTTGAAAACTGCAAACTTTTATATGGGGATGGGGTGATAGAATCCCATAATATTACTCAAATATAACCCATAATCTCAAGAATTGCATATTATTGAAATCTCTTTATTTTACATATTATTATATAATAATTACATGATTGTAGTCCTCTCATTAGTGGGTGATTCTGTAGTAGTTATTTTTTTTCTAGAATAAGCTACAATCCTCTCTATACAAGGATGTAGATGTTGTATGAAAAATAAAAGAGTGAAAAACATTAGTTACTTTAAGCAACTTTTGAAAGTTGAGATCTGCTCGAAATGGTCAATTTATCCTCTCTTTTTTCCTTTTGTAATCTGATTTTAACCCAAAGAAACCTTGATGAAATAATGCAAGTTTAGACTCCAAGTTGTTAAACAATGAATGACTCAATCTTAAGTCTTAACCACTAATCAACTTTCAATTCAAACACCACATATATAAATACCAAAATTACTAGGGTGTAGTGTTGGCGGTGGAACATTGGTTGAACGAGTAAAAGCCACTCAAGAGGAAGTGCATTGGTGACGATTGGAAGAGACATATGCAAAGCATAAAGAAGCGAAAGACAAGGCGACATGGCAATTTCCATTATGTCCAACATGGGTGAATGAAGCATCAAACGGTATAACTCGAGGACAAGTTCTTTTAAGGAGCAGATGCGCCTAATGTAACACAGCCTCAGAACAAAAATGGAAGGCATCACAACTTGACCGCAACACCATCCGAAGGCAGGTTGTGGCTCGATTGACATAGCACTACTAGTTGAGCCACCGAGATCCTCAGTCTCATTCTCAGTCAGAACGGGGTTGCAGTCAAGAGTCACTGAGAGACCTTCCGAGAAGCTCAGTTCCAACCCCATCCGGACGGGAATGCAACGAAGTCGCATGGGGGACCTCCAGAGAGGCTCAGTTGAAAACCCATCTAGACAAAGGAAAGATAAATCTGACTGCAATCAAGCTGTCAACACTAAAAATTCTCTTTCTTAATGTATCTTGAGGCCATTTAGTTTTCATAATTAGTTTTTCTTTACCAAGGGTAGTTTCTTTCCTATTTTAAGTGATTTAGTCTTCCTTTTTGATTCCTACCAATGTAATATTTATTCAGTGACCGAGTAGCAGAAAGTACGTTTGAATCAATAAGCTTTTCAATTTTGCTCAATTGAGATCTTGAGTTTTGTTTTTCTTCATTAGAAGAAGTAGAAGCTTCTGTTCTTATCTTAGTCTTCTATCTGCTACATCAAGGAAATCAATTCAAAATGGCAAGTGCAAAAAGAGTTACCTGCAACAGTTAATCTCAACATACATGACCTTTTAAGGAAACAACTGTATTTCTTATATTGCTTGACTTTGATCATTACATGTGGTGTTGATGCTACATAAAATGGTGGAAGATGGCGCTATAAGGGTGAGGTGGCCTTTGATGCCTATACAACACCAGCCTATTAACATATTTATTTGACTATGAACTGAAACCTAGAAACTGTAAGCAAAAGCTAGTTGAATTGAACATTGTGAGAACTTCAGTTTCTTCATAGGTGAGTTAAGAAGCGGACTTCCATGGATTCCATATACAGTAAATGAGCTTGATAAGCTTTGATGTGTAGCACATTTTTCTGTACATTCATCAATCTTCCATTCTCAACAGAAAAAATACTCAAATCTGCTCCCAACACTGAACTATTTATGGAATTTTCCTCTCTTCCTCTCAGCGGATTCCCAAACTCCTGTGGCAATATATAATATACAAAGGCAAGATTACCAAACTCTGAACGTGAAAACTTAAAAAAACAGAGAGAGAGAGAGAGAGCTAGATTCTAGCATCAGTTAGTACTTCATTCCGTTGGCATACCTCATACTCTGCCTGCCAACTTCAGAGATGCAGCCATCACTCCCACATTGAACCTGCTTTCCACCAAAATAGGAGGTTTTCCTCTCATCGGATGCAGTGTCTACAATAGGAAATTAAATCACATCATCACAACGAACAAATGACGAAAAGCTTTACATTTATGAGTGATAGTTATCATGGGAATAGGAAAATGTTAGAAAAATTAGAAGTGAATCTCTCTATAGCATTCATTCCATTCATTCAAATATATAGGACAACACAGCTAATGAATCAACAGCTAATGGGACACCTCACCTACAAGGTAGAGCCTTCTACTCCTATCCTTTTAACAATGAGTAAAGTGTTTAGCATTGCAATAGGAAAGAAATGACATGACAACCAACACCAAAAAGCAGAGGCTCTTTTGGATCAAATGGCATCTCCTCCCTCCAGCTAAAAGTGCTGGAGGGTGAGGTAACAGGATTCTGTATGGGTGCATGAGTAGTGTTTGGCAGTTCGCCTATAAAAATTAAATAAATAAATAAAATAAAGTGGCATACTTACCCCATGTTCTGGTTGAAAAGAATTTGATCTGTTTTCTTTTGACCCCTTATACCAAAAAGTGAAAAAAATAAAAATAAAAATAACTCAATATGGTAATAAGAAAACGAAAACTGAAATCAATAGTACATATATTCAATTAAAAGTAAAAGTTAAATGTAGCAAAGATAACCTTTGTAGGAAGAGAGAAAGGCTGAGGAAATTTGAGTTGAGATCCATTACTTGGCTGGAGTTCAGATATTAGGGAGAGCTAGCATTCAAAAAGAGAAGAAATGAGAAAACTAGGAGGTAAATCTAACACTACAATTAAAATGCTTAAATGTTATGCAAAATGAACTTTCAAAAGAAAGAAAACGGGGATACAGTAGAATGCAACTTATTTATTTCAAGGCTTACTTTACTGAAAAGTTCTGTTGGTGGATTAGGCTGAATTCTCTTTTCTGCATGGAAATTGAATTCCTATATGGGAAAGCCACAGTCAGATAATTCAGTCAACTAGAAATCTAATTGATACAGTGCTAGGAATAGTAAAAATCTAGGGATTACCATTGGTACTGTTGTTTCTCGCTTGCTATTTCGGAAAACACCAATATCTCCTTTACTTGAAAATATCTACATTAGGATAGGAAATAAGTCGAAAGCTGATAACTGCCAGCAGAACATTCAGCAAAATTATCTAATCGAACAAAATATTACCTTCTTGTTAAAAGGGCGAGCTTTGAAATTGTGCATTACATCACATCCATCCTGCTTTGGAGTATCCATGGTACTTGGTCTAAACAAAACAAAAGTCACACTGAAGTAAGCACTTTTTTTTTTGTCAAATGCAATTTGAGAGTTTCCTTTCTTCTTTATATTGAAGTCGAAATGAAAACCTTCACACAGTTACCTTCTGCATTCCTTATTTCCATTTCCTGCAAAAGTAGAAGTGCCAGGCTTGTCCAATCCCTGAAAGGTAAGAGCTTTAAATTTCATGAATCATAACACTGGGCAATCACCAACTAGAAGCAAGAAATTATACAACATTAACCACATATATCACTAGCAAAATAACTGCTCCAGCTCTTCTTGGGCACAACGTTTGGACCAATGATAAATTTTGTTTCCGGATAAGGTTATGTCAAATATCCAATTAACTTAATGATAACCTTGTCAGAATCATTGCAATTAAGCAAGGATGATGAAAGAGCAGATGTGTGTTGCATAGCCCTCTCCAACGTCTTTAGGTGAAATTCCTGAGAAGCAATAGGAAGAACAATATAGGATACAAATGGTAGAAGAAACTTGTTTTGCAAAATTGAGTAAGGAAATCTTGGTTTGCCATGATATTTGTACCTAGAATAATTTTACTCCAGCAACAAGCAAGAAACAGATATGAAGCACTTACTTGAAATTCTGGCAGCTTTGGAGTGCTCTTCTTTGGAAGAGACAATGAAGGGGCCTCGAGAATCTGAAAATCACAAACTATATAGTTGAGGGGACAGAGGACAACAGAGCAATTTATATAAAATTATATCATTATAAATTTCAAGTACTGACTTTTCTATTCAATGGGCGTGCTTTAAATCTCCGTGCAGCTGGTTTCACATGTTCTAGTTCTGTATTATTCTTAGGCCTGAAATATAGAAATTTCATTTGTGCCCTGCAGCCAGTTAGACAACACAACATTTTATATGTGAAGATATGATAAAAATAGAAACAACAGAATACCTTATCCTCTGGGCCCTGTGAGCTGTTTCAAGCTCAGGCTCTCTTGGAATGGTAAGCCTCATTTTGCCATGTGCAGAGTTTTTATCAACTGTTTCATCCTGCAAGATCACCCAGAAATGTTGAATGTCCCCTGATACAAAATGTCATTATACAATCCTCCAACCAACCTTCATCTTTCTTTCAAATTCCACCTTTCTAATAATCAAAGCTACCATTTTCTAGAATCCATCCAACCACAAAATGACAACATTTTACAAAAAAGAAGAAGAAGAAAACCCCAAGCTAAACACTTCCCATTTAGAGTCAGCAACTTTAAAATATATTTCTGCTTCAAATTACAACTCCAAGTTAACTATAAACTACTTTTTTCCCATTGGTTGAAATGGTCCATTAAGTTAGGTGGGACTTTGTTCCATTTAACGAAACCATTGTGGCAATGGTATTATTGTCAAAAATTGCGAATTACAAAAAAGAGATTTATGAAACTGTAGCTAATTGGGATTTTGGGATGTGATTCTAATATCAGCGAGGGTCAACCACTAAATATATCAGCCTATAACAATGCTGAAATGCAAGAAAGTGACCATGTACAAGAAAAATTAAAGTTAATTTGAGAGACAAATTCAAGCATCAAGAATGGGTAATATACCTTCTTAGGTGGCTTGTGGACCAAATTGGTTTGCTGGTTTGTGTCTGTAACCTGTTATAAAGAGCAAAAGTGAGCTTGGGGCATGCCTTATGACGATAAACTACATAGAAAAGTAACATTGAAACATGCCCTAATTTGGAAGCTGGAACTAGCAAGAAATCACAACCAACCCCACCAAAAGAGCTGGGCAAGGTAGGTTACCTGACACATAGCCACCCCTAATACTAAAAACCTTTCTAAATTTTCTAAAAGGGTGAACACGTCTAATAACATGCCTTCACGTGGTAGTTATTGATTACTGTGAGATACCAAATTCTTACAACATCAAAGAAAATCACTTTTTTAGGCAATAACTAAAATTTCAATATGGCCAGCAACTCCACAAATTTTTTAAAAATAGACTGACACAATTACTGTACCTTACGCAAGTGACCTCCGTCCAGCTTCTGCCTCTTGGCAGCTTGACTTTCGACCCCAGATGAAGTATGTAAGCTCCTCCCAATGTTTTGAGCAACTTGCATTTGATATCTAACAAAGGGTTGGTAGAACAATAAAAAGATGAATATAGCAGATAAAGGGGATCTCCAACATCTTGTTTAAAGGCGATGCCTTGCAAGGCATGGAATGTAGATATTGGGAGCATTAAATTGCAGTGCATACTAGAAGGAACAGAGAACATATTAAAGTAGACACAGTATTAAACTTGCAATAAATTCATCTAGCAACAATGAAGAATCTTCAAGAATATTAAAAGCGTATCAGGTTTATAATTGTCAGCCTAAGAATTTACCCATCACTGTGAGAATGACAGAAATGAAGAAATATTCCTCAAATCACCTGGAAACAGCAACTTGGAGAGGCCGATTTTGCTTGGCCAACTGGCTTGCCGTAGGTTTCATCAGGGTTGAGGTCCTAGGGAAAACAGGCTTGATAGCAGACTTTGATTTAGCTTTTAGTTCATCAGTAGATTTGTGATCATAAAATGTCATTCCTGCAAAGAAAGGGCATCACAAACACAAAGGAAAAATAAAGTAGAAATAATAAGGACACGATTATAAGAAACATGATTGAATTATGGAAGACACAAATTATTATTATGTTAAAGGTGATCAATTTCAATTGTAGTAATGCATGGATCAAGAAACTAAAAACGTTATACCATAAATTGAGATGGATCAGCAGAACTCAAGTCAAAAGATATAATATTTATAATTATATGTTGCTAAGATATAATATTAATATTATATGTTGCTACCAATTTAAGTAATCACCATAAACTGTTGAGCTGGTAAGTCTTTTAACCCTCTGAAAAGATTGTCCATGCACAAGCATCATTTATCAAGGTAGAAAACTGCTCACCTGTAGTTAATTCCAATGGTTGACTCAGAAGTTTTTGCAGGTTGCCACTCTGTAATTTGGTGAAGATCCCTCTATCTATTCCTTCACATTCTGGAAGACCATGTCAGATATCATACTATTAGAAAAATGAATATGATAACAGGTTTGTCTTCATAATACCCTTGTTTTGCACTATCCAACAACAGCTTCACTAATATTTCTATCATTCTATTTACAAACAGCCCTACGACAGACTTGCCATACTAATTTTTATAATGAATGTGTGCTGGTTGCAAATATAGTAAGTACAGAAAAAAATCTGAGTTCCTAGCCAATAGCAAGCTTGACTAAATCCAGCTCTAGACACCTGTGGGTTGGGACTCATGCCTAAAGGTGTGACTTGGAAGTGGCTTTCTGGTCAAGTCGATATCAATGATGTCAGTTACATGTTGTAACCATTATAGAGACAGGCCCATTGCCACCTTTCGATTATCTCCACCTTTATTAGCCAAAGCAACTGGGCAGGAAAGAGATGGCTACATCTAATAGGTTATAAGACATCCTAACCAAAGCAACTGACATCACTGATTCAACTGGATTACCTATCTCAATGCCTAGATGAGTAATCTACAGAAGTCGCTTTCTGGTCAAGTCGGTGTCAATGATGTCAGTTGCTTTTGCTAATAAAGGTGGAGATAATCGAAAGGTGGCAAACTGGCAATGGGTCTGTCTTCTATAAATGGTTAAACATGTATTGACCAGATTATCATAGGTCGTTTTCTTCGTAGTACCTTTTTTTTTTCTTTTTTCTTTTTTTTTCACATGTCCACACAAGATAAAGGAAATGAAACGGAAGATTCAAACTAGTAACCCCCACTTCATGAAATGTGATCTACAGCCGATTGAGGGACTCTTAATAGTAATTTTAGTAGTTGAGCTATGTCATAAGTAAATAACAAGTTCAATTAGAAGATAAGGGGGCAAAAGTTGAACAGGATCAGTCTACGTACATGGTTACAACATGTATTTACAAGATTAACAACGGTAATCTTCCTCTCGATACCAATTTTAGCAGTTGGGTTTAATATAATAATTAGAGAACAAGCTCAATTACAAGATAGGGGACAAAAACAATACCTTTGTTATTCACATCCAATGCACAAAAATCTCGGCCCACGCCCACATCAGAGTCCACAATACCCTCCATGTCCTTCGATTTTGGGGAAGTATTCACATTTTCCATTTGGGTATCCTCTCCCATAACCAATTTTGCCACAAAAGCTGCAACAGACAAAAATATATATATATAATAATTTTTGTTAGGAAAATGTAAAACAAACGGAGAATCATAAGTAGATAATACAAAACTTTAAAAAACAAAAAAACAAAAACAAAAACAAAGAATCGCAAAAAAAAAAATCAAAAATCAAAACAAAAATGAACAAACAGAACATTTTCAGCAGCAAATAGCACTCATATCACAAAATTTATAAATAAAAAAATAAAAAAGTGATATTTAGTTAGAAGAATGAAAAAAGATTAGGGTTTAAGCTCACGAGAAGGAGGGTATTCGACGGCGGACTCGAACCAGAGCTCAACCTGGCGAGCCTCGGCTGGACTCTCCGGCCGAGTGAAATCGAAGTACATGGAGGCATCAAACTCGTAGTCGAGGTCCACTTCTCGGACCTCAAACACTGGCTCAACCTCCATTCCTTTCTCTCTCTAGAACCTTCTCTTCCTCTCTCTCACTGCAATGCCAAGCGCTTAACCCCTCCACAGCATTCACTCCACCACCGCCATCGACTTCAAGCTTCTCTCTCTCTCTCTCTCTCGCTCTGCTTCAGAGCTCTGAATCTGATCCACGATTTGCTAATGGCTTGGCAGCAGAGAACGGCGAAGAGTTCGCTAGAGCTCACTGTAGGATTCCAGGCTCTTTATGATGATGTAAGAAGTCAAATTGAAAGGGCTTTTTGGGTATTTTCACTCCAAAAGAAAACAGCAGCTCCGAGAAGAGAAACAGTGCAAATCTTAAACCCTGGCCTGTGCTTCTTTTCTTTTTCTTTTTCTTTTCAGACTAAAATAAATCTTTAGTAAATAAATAAATAAAACTGCTATTTATATTGAGTGCCTGTGCGAGTGGGATGATTCTGCTTTGTTTATTAATTAAATACTTTTTCTTTCTTTTGTTTTTTTAAGTAAATATATTAACCTCATCAAACAATTTTTTTTTTATATGTTTGTAAAAAAAGGAAAGGAGAATTTAAATTAATAACTTTATTTTATGAGACATAATTTTTAAACAGTTAATTGAACTACCCTAAAGCAAATTAAATTACTCTTAAAACCTTATCACACAATTTTAATCTTATTTAAAATACATATATTTTTATCAATCTAATTAAAAACTTCATAATAAATCCTCCACTTCCAACCTATTTTTAAAACGGCGAGGTTTTGTAACGACCCAAAATTTGAATTAATGGCTCCGAAGAAGAAGAAAACATTATTTAATGGTTGTGCCAAATATACCCCTGGTCTTTGGAGGAGTGGAGAAGCTATGGCCTATGGGGTAATGGCATTTTGAGCAAAGTTGAGGGTAAGAATGTAACTTCAGTGGGGGAGGTCGAAGAAATTCCTTTTTTTGTCTTTGAAGTCAGGGGCAGTGTTATCGGGTTGTGAGCCTCGTTTCGGGAAGCGATATCCTGTCGAGGGGTTCTGAAATTTCGGCGCCTGATGGATTTGCCCTTCGTGGTTTGAGAGAATTGCAAGAATGACCCTAACGGTAGTATTTGTCAGGTGGCAGAAGTCTGAAAGTATGTGGGGGCCGCCCCAGCAAATTCGAATACAATGAGGATAAAGGGTAAAAAGGTAATTGACTCCCAACATCTATACATATTATCATTCATTAATATTAAGAAAATTCTAAAAATTACGTCTTATAATTATTTCCCAATGCTAGCTACCTCATACTTCCAGTAGACTCTTATAAAGTTTTTGTTATTAAAACAAAAAACAAAAAAAATGAAAAATTAGTCATGTAGTTTATTTTATTTACGATTAATTTCATGTAGTATCAAAATAAATTTAAAAGTCAATGATGTATGCCAAAAAAAATAATGTAATTCTTACGGTCAAATTTCGTTCACTAACTTAACAGATTTTGATAACGTAAAACATTAGAGTCAATAAAATTGTGACACTTATCTTATTTAAGTTAGTGTTACACTAACAGAATCTGTTAAATTAGTAAACAAAATTTGACTATAGAGATAAAACTATTTTTTTGGCATATCTTAAGAACCTTTCAAATCATTTTGATACCACATGAAGCTAATTGTAAATCAAATAAACCAAAATAATTAATTTTATATTTTTCCCAAAAAAACAAATTGGAAAGATTATTTACACTTCGCATCATCATTGTAAAGTAATTATTATTGTTTATAACATTTTTCTTACTCTTACTATTAGCTTGAATCCGTTCAAATGGTAGTAAATATTGATCACATATTAATGTTATAAATTATATTTTTATTAAATAACTATTTCACAATTGTGACATGACAAAAAAAAAAAAGGTTGATTATGACTGCCACGTTAATATTGTTTAATAATTATAAAATAAAAGTATAATTTTTAAAATTACTTTTAATCACCGTCAAGAATTATGGGGATGCATATCCTATATTATACGATGTACACTAGCTCTAAAAATGGTTTAAAATGCAATAACATAGAGAGAAGAGGTAACTTACACTCTGTGCACGAAATCTCATAAAAAAAAAATACAATAACATATAAAAAAGAAAAGAGGTAAATTACACTGCGTGCACGAAATCTCAATAGTAAATTATTGGCTTTTCTACGATGAAAGAGCTTATCACTCTAGAGGTTAACTAACAGTAACATTTTTTTTTTACTAATTAACCATGCAGATGATTTTTTTTTTCCCACCAAATATAAATAATAACACTTATTAATCCTGGTCATGATTAACCATAAATTACACAATTTCGATTCCATGGTGGAAATCTAATTTTATATCTCTAGATCTACCAATAGGAGTGTTTTGACATACACGTTGAATGGGGCTAAAATGATAGAGATGTGGACAAAATTTCTTCAGCAAATAGGAAATTAGATAGCAACACATCAGCTATGCCTGGCCTATTATCTGGCTGGGAGAAAGTCAAAGACAAAATGGGCAAAAAAGTCCACACAAAATGGCATGATTTTGACATTTTTGTGCCGTTGGAAGAAATTTGAAATCCTAGTTGCTTATATTATATATAGACCAAATTTGAATTTAGCTTAGGTGCTCTAAAAAATTATAATATATGTTGTGGTTTTTATAATGATTGATCCAAAAATTAGTTGAAACTATCATATTAACATTTTAAAATAATTGTATAATAAAAATATAATTTCTACCATTATCCTTATGTATTAATTACTCATGCCTCTAAGATTTAGCTGTGTGATAGCAGATAGCATGGGTATTAGATCTAATTAGTGGATTATTCATATAAGATTATCTTGGTTAAAAAATAAGTTTAAATACATTTATAGTACCTGTGGTTTACACCAAAATCAAATAGCCACCTGCATTTTAAAAAGTGTCACAAATGATACCTATGGTAAGCAAGAAATCACATTTGATACTTCTGTCAAGATTCCGTTAATTTTTTGACGAAGTCACGTCACACTTACACATGGCATAGTACGTGTGGTTTGATGGTGCCACATGGATACCATGTCATATTAAAATAATATTATTTTTTTAAAAAAAATCATTGATTCAGTTTGAGAAACGATTTCGAACACCCTAACCTAAACTCCCATCTTCTGCCCCCTACGGCCATACCCATCTTCTCCAACACTCATTTTCTTCCTCCCTCAGCGTGACAGTTTGAGAATTTATTGTAAATATATTTTGCATTGCTATTTCCAAGTTTAAGTTGGTTGTCATATGCAGTAGCTCCAATTTATTTGGGGTACCTTTGCTGGAGTCTAATAAATGTTCATTTATTCAATGCACGAGTATATAGCTGGATTCATTCAATGTGTTCAATTTTATTTTTATTTTTTTGAAATTAATGTGTTTAATATTTGAATATGTAATATTCTCACTTTAGGGCGTGGGCTTGGTTTGTGATTTGGCTTTAAAATATGTTTGGCTTGCATGTGCATGGCATTGTTCTTACTCAAGTTAATTCACAATACAAAAGTTTATATTTATAGGGGCAATGTGGTAAGTGGAGATAATGCAAGTAAGGTAATAAAATAAAGGGAAAAATATAAAAAAGCTCCCCAAATTATCAGCTATTTACAATTTAGTCTCTCAATATTCAAAAAGTAATAAAGTAGCCCCCCAAAATGTAATAAAAATGCCACTTATTTTTTTATATTCCTATAATACCCCTATTATTTTAACAAATAAAATATTAAACTAATTGTAAAAAAAAACCCAACAAAAAAAAAATAATGGGCAAATATTTATTTATTCCTTTTTTTTTGTATTTACTAGTCCATTGTTTTTTTTTAAAAAAAAAAATAGTTTAGTTTTTTTTTTTACAATTATTTTATTATTTTATTTGTTAAAAGAATAGGGGTATTATAGGAATATAAAAAATAAGTGACTTTTTTGTTACATTTTAGTAGTTTGAGGGGCTGCTTTATTACTTTTTGAACATTAGAGGGTTAAATTGTAAACGACTGGTAGTTTGGAGAGCTTTTTTATATTTTTCCCTAAAATAAAATATTAGAGTATAATCGAACCTAAATAAAAATAAAAATAAAAAATCATAAAAATATATAAACAATTTTCATGTTTATGAACATCAAAATATATTTTTTTAATAAAAACACTCGACTACTAATGAAATGCACAAAAAAAAAAAAAAATTGAGTAATGATAAAAATCATATTATTATCCTACAATATTGATATAACAGTTTCAATCAACTTTTAATTATTAATTATTTTTAAAAATAATTAATTTAAAAATTAATTATGAGTGTCACTCAATCTTATAAAATAATTATGATATAAAAATGTAATATATTAAATATATAAAAATATATATATAATGTAATATATAACATTATTTAAAAAAAGAAAAAGAAAAAAAGAACTATTTGGTAATGGGCATGAAATATTGCCATAGACATTTCGGTTGACTGGGCTTTTAGAAGTGGATGTGTAATTGGGCTGAGAATCGATTATAAGTTTACAACATTCCAAACGAAAAAACAAAAAGAGTCGTATCTAAAGCTGACGTCACTTCTGTATGGACAGTTTGTTTCTGTATGGTTTTTGGCTTTTTGTTTGCTATTTTTTTTAAAAAATAAAAACATTAAAAAATATTTTTAAATAGAAAATACTCAAGACCACTTGTACTTTGATGACATATAAAACATTTTTTTTTCAAAAAAAAAAAAATTAACAAACATATCATAGAGTCATAAACCAAATAAAAACTCACAAATGATCAATTCTATATTGTATATTTTGCAATAATCTTGTAAGGAAAGTTATCATATATATATATATATATATATGCAAGTACAACCTCCTGAATACAAGAAGAACAATCAAAATGCCACATACATTCAATACTATAATTCAATGCATATCTAGTTAAACAGTGGGCTGCTTCATTTTCGGTTCTTCTGACATGGCTTACCTTTTATTTGTATGAATTATTCAGGATAAATCTTGTGTCCTCCGCTAGGTGCCCATAATTTTCCTTGTAGACTTCTTCTGTATCATATATTTTGATATAGAAGAATTATATTTAAATTTTTTTGTATTTTTTTTTAGGTGTTGGACAGAGTTGAATTTGGCTAAGAAGAATGTCCACCTCAAGTGCTACCATCTAAATGCAGTGCTATTTTCTTAGCCTCGATTTGCAGGCAAGTGTTATAGTCAAATATTGATATCCACGAGCGCACCCCAACTTTTGCACCCAAGCCCCACAATTTAAGATTTCATTAAATAAATGCTATATGTCAATAAATTTTTTATATTTAATTAATATTTTTTTAATTAATTATTAAATTTGTGGGGTCTACAATTAACTTATGTAGGGTCCACATAAATTTATAAATCTAATAGTTAATTATGAAAAAATATAAGTCAAATATAAAAAATTTATTGACCCCTAATATTTCTCATAACGTTATTGTTACATAATGTTTTCCGTAAAAAACACTTTAAGTTTCCAAATAATTAAGTATATGTTTTTAAAGAAAGTCTACCTTGATTTTTTTTTTTTTTAAAGGAAAGTAAATTTTTGTATTTAACGTTTTGCGTAAAACAATAAGAGAGTAGGGATTTGTCAGAGTAAAGGAGCTCACGTTACACATGTCGTTTGATTGAGAGTTTTTACTTACTGAGTTATAGACTCACAATTCTACCTATAAAATTGTTTATTTTACAACTATAGTTGCACAAAGAAAAGATAAACTACAAGGTTTAGAAGTTAATTGAGACTACTACATAAATATTGTAATTATGAGATAAAATGTGAGTTTATGGGTCAAGTTTGCAACATATTAAGTCATAAATATAGAATCTAAACGAACACGACCCATTTAATCAATGCTATCAAAGTCTTGAATCGTGTGGTCTTTGGTATGTTTGGGATACAAGTGATGCTGGCTAAAAGGTCTAGGAAAGTGACAAGGCAATAATCTATGAGACAATTGGACACATGTATACGTAAGATGATGCCCATAATTTTTGTGTTGTGTTGATGATGCCTGGGGAATGGATGGCGGCTTGCCTTGCTGGACTCTGGTTGCTTAGGCTTCTGGTTGTGGTGGACAGGAGAAGGGACAAAATTGAAATTTTGTCATCTAGAGCCATGGCAATATCATTGTGGGGACAATTGTGGCCAGATTCTACCGAAGCTTTTGTTAGAGATTCCTTTGAGATTTCAAATGAAAAGAGAACCTCACGAAAAGTCAGATATAAACAATGTCTGCTTATATATAAAACAATTAGATTACTCACTCTAGAATTACTATAATACCCTAGAGTTAAACTACCAATTATTCTGAATCGTTGATTTTTCTTTTTCTTTTTCTTTTTTAAATTTTGTTTATCTATTCAATGCCGTGAAAGGGAGAAAGGAATTACATGAAAATAAAAAATAAAAGTGATAGAGTCTTCCTAAAAATTGTTAGGAATTGGTCAAATAAATGACTCGACCTATCAAACGAACAAATACCACCTAAAAAGGCCGTTAAAGATGACAACGTTTCGAAAACGGAACAAGACTCCAAAGGGTTTGTCGCACGACCATCAAAAGCCAGCTGAAAAAATGAAACTAGACTATCAAAAGTTAGATTATTTCAAAAGTTTAAATTTATAAAAATAAAAAAAAAAAGATAAATTTAATTAATTAATAAATATTTAATACTCTCTCACTTGTGGATTTAAACTCCAAAATAAATGAACAATTTTATAGTCAAAATTATAATTTGTTACATCGAACAATGTATATGATGTTACATTGATGTAACAACATATATACCATTAAATCTAAAAAAATTAATCTTGATCATAAAATAGCTTCTTCCTAATAGCTTCTTCCTAAGTTCAACACATAAATATTTAATTAAAATAGGAAGTAAATTAAAGAGACAATATTAAAATAGAAGGCTTTCTACTATGATAATAACTTATCTCAATATCTTAAGCTTATAAAAAAAGAAAGATAAATTCAATTATTTATTTAATATTATAACACTAAATCTAACAGTAACACATGAGAGTGACTTAGGTTAGAGATCATTACCACATGGAAATGGCAGCATCTTTTGAGGCTAGTGTTGCCTGTTTGAGTGGACATCTCACATGTCTAGTAGCGTGAAGAAGAGCCCATTTGACAGCTTTTTATAAAGAACAAGTGATGATTTATTTGACTAAATTCACAAACTGTTGATTTTAGTCTTATTTTCTAATCAAGTCCCCTACTTTAAGTTCTTCCAAATAGGGGAATTCTTATTTGAATAATAACATAGTTACTAGAAAAGGAAATGCTAGTTGTTGTTTTTTTTTTTGGTGTGTTCTCTCAACTGTGATATGACTTTTAAAATCATCAATAAATTAAAGGTCAATAATAATAATTTTAAATTTAACGGTAATTTTAAAAAATGTTAAACCTTTAATTTGAAAATAATTTTTAGAATTCAAAAACTCTTAGAATTTTCCATGAATTTTTTAGGATTTTGATCTCTTCCGTGCATCTAATTATACGCCTATTATGTAGATGAGTTTGACTAGCTTAATTGTAGTTGAACATTGAATGGGAATTGAGATAAGTGTTCTATAACAAGACACAAGGGACATGTGTCTTAATCCCAATGAGATCTAAAACTGAACCCAAACTAGATCTATAGTTTATAAACAAGGAAAATGCTACATGTTCTTTTAATGTTTTTTTTGTGTCCTCCCAACTGTGATATGAATTTTAAAATTACTAATAGATTAAAAATCAATAATGACAATCTCAAATTCAATAATAATTTTAAAAGTCACATCATAATTAAAAAGACACCAAGAGATCACTAAAAGAATACCTAACATTTCCTTGCAAAAAAATCCAAACACTTAGAATTGTTCGTTATCCAAACACTCTATTAGTCAAGGACTCAAAACTCATTCATTGATATAGAAAACAAATTTACCGTTAAATTTTTTACAAGAGTAATGTTACTCTTCGTATCAATTTATTACACCTATTTCATATTGGTTAATATGATGTGTTTCAAATGTGTTTTTTAAGTGAGTGACAAGAGAATGCACTTAAAATATATCACGTCATTCAATATAAAATATGTGTGATAAATGGGTGTGAAGAGTAAGATTACTCTTAAAATATAGCATCAAAATACTTCAAAATAACCAAATTCAATAGTCCATATTTAATTATACTCTCTCTCTCTCTTTCTCATAAATAAAACTTGAAATATCTAAAAAACAGTTGAAAATATTGTAAAAAATTATACTTAAATGTTTTTTTACCGCACCTAAGCAAAATCCCAAATAAATAACCCCACCATGGACAACCAAGCAGAAAAGATCTACATCAACCCAAGTAACTATAAATACTCATTTCTTATCTCAGTCTTATACTACTATGCTGATGTAATCGTGCCTATTAGCCATTGATTTTTTTTTTTTTTAATAAAAATTAATCAAATGACTGATACATCTTAATGCTATGGGAGTTAGGGAGTGAAATAAAAAATGAGCACGTAGCATTACTTAACCCAATTTTCCATAACTAGCGAAGAGTAATTATTAATATTCATCTCTCATCTCACTCTTATACTACCATATTAAGGTAAAAGTGTTCATCCGCCATTGAATTTTTTTATTTTTTAATGAAAACTAATCCAAGGGTTAATACATCTCAATGTGATGGGAGTGAAATAAAATATGAGTACATAGAAGTTAGAACTACTCCAATAGCAAATCCTCAAAGGGCATAAAAGTAAAAGAATCCACACAAGCCCCCCAAAAAAAATCCCAACGACGGGGACCCATCTTCGGCCTCAATCAAGGAACGGCGCAACAACCAAAAAAAAAATTGAAAAAATCGTCGCTCTCTCGCTCACACTTTCCCTCTCCCACACACAAACCCAATATCCACTCTATCACACTCCCTTCTTCGTAGTCTCCGACCACGACCACCCACCAAAATGGGGGCGTTTTGACCCTAATTCCGGCGAACCCACCACCCCATGTCTTCTCTGCAATGACTCGGACCGGAAACTCCCGGAGTCGTTCCTCCGAGGAAGCCACAGCCGAGCCCACCACCATGAGAGTTATAGTGCCTCTACAAGGCGTGGTTCAAGGCAGAGGAGGCCTTGTTCTGGGCTCGGTGATACCATGCGCGCTCTTCTACTTTCTTCAGCTCTATCTGAGAGGACGAAACCGTTCGGCGCCAACCCCTCCGCCAGCGCCGGAGGATCAATTACCGGAGGTCGATGTGCTGTCGAGGTCTCTGTCTCGGACCCATCTCTCGCCGAGGGGTTCGGGCGGACCCACGTACGTGTCGGGTCGGGCGAGCTCGGTGGCGAGGAGTGGAGACTCGCCGTGCGACGTCGGGTTGAGGAAGGTCTCAGAGGATCCGTATGACGAGTCGCGCAACCCCGATGGCGTTATTCAGCTTGGCTTAGCTGAAAACAAAGTGGGTTGGGTTTGTTTTGTTTTGTATTGGTTTGCTTGGTTTTGGTTTCTCTTTCTCATTTTTGCTTTGTATGAATAATTTTGGGTATTTGGTTTTCTTTCTCGTTTTGCTTCGTATGAGTAATTTTTGGTATTGGGTCTTGTGGGGGTTTTGTTATAGTTATCGTTGGACTTGGTTCGAGATTGGATGGTGGAGAATGCGAGGGATGCGATATTGGGTGGAGGAAGAAGTGATGGGGAGCTGAGTATCGGTGGGATTGCAAGTTACCAGCCTTTTGACGGTTTGATGGAGCTGAAAGTGGTAATTCATTTGAGTCTCTCTAGTTGTGTGATAATTTATTTTTTTTATGTAATTCTCACTGTGCTATTGATTTGGAGATGATGGGAATATTTTGTTTATTGATATATTTGGTATGTGGTTCTCCTATTAGAAGTTAATGTGATATGAACTTTCTCTGTGTTATTGGTTTGAACGCGTTCAAAGTTTTTATTTATATGAACTGATTTTTAGTAAGGACTATTTTTATTTTTTTTTGGTTCGAGATTGTTGGATGATAAAATGTTAGTGCTTGAAAATTGTGGTTTGATAAGGCGTGATAATGAAATAGACCTGTTCTGGGCTGCTCATGTCAAAGATGTAGACAGAGATTCAGAATGATTTTGTTCATCTATAAATCTTCAATGCCAGTTGTAGCTTGTGAATGTTTTTAGGGGAAAATTCAGTTTACCCCCCCTAAGTTTCAGGGGTTTTTCAATTTGAACCCCAAAGTTTCAAAATTGGCAATTTACCCCCCTGAAGTTTCAAAAAGTGGCAATTTAAACCTTCCGTCAAATTGGACGGAAAACTATGAAATGACGAAACTACCCTCATGCTAATTTTTTAAAATTTCCGTCCATTTTAACGGAAAATTTTAACGGAAGGTTTAAATTGCCACTTTTTGAAACTTCAGGGGGGTAAACTGCCAATTTTGAAACTTTGGGGTTCAAATTGAAAAACCCCTGAAACTTCAGGGGGGTAAACTGAATTTTTCCCATGTTTTTACATCACTATAAGAAAAGTAGAAGTTTTTTCTGGAGGCATGGTCTGATAAAAATATTAAAATAACCTGGCCGGAGGGTTCTAAATCTGTACTAACACTCATGCTCTCTCTCTCTTACTCACGCAAACACAAACACATGCATGCATGCATATAATAGTTTTTAAAGAAGATCTAGATCAAAGACCAATTTTCTATTGATTACTTTGACGGGAGAGTGTCATCATCAAGATATGAGAATACAGATGTTGGAGAACTATAGACTTTCTTTTGTCCATTCTGAATCATGAACGTTAGTTAAGGTTGTCAAGGCTAAGTAAAAATAAGCTAATGGAACTACAGGGACAACCTGCCCAGAGATCTGTTTTCCTTGAAATGATTGATGTAATTCAGGATCAACTTATAGAGCAGTTTTTAATGGTAAAAGATCTCCTTCAAATTTAGTAGAGCATAAGATACACTTTAATCTCATATCCTAACCTACCCTATATGTAAAGGATGTATCTAAGGTGTTAAACTAATTCCACATAAAAGATTATCCGCTTAGACAAAAAAGATTCTTGAAAAATCCCATCTTCTGTAACCTAAATAATACCTTATATAGACATGGTTCTCAAATAATTAGAAAACCTTAAACCATAGTAAGATATTTGAGATCTTTCTAAATTCGTAATTCAATGCGGCTATAAGCTTGAAGAGATGGCACAAAAGGAAAGTACCTGTAAGATTCATCTCGTAATTGTTGGATATGTCCTTACGAAACATGTACCAGTCTATATCAATTATAGTTTTATTTAAGAATCCAGTTCCCTAGGCTAGGTTGCACAGCAGGTTTGTTAGTCTCAACACTGTCTTAGGCCTCACCTGGCTCAACTTTCTATCATATCTCAATACTCTCTAAATCTGCCCACAATTTCCGGTTGTGGGCTGTACCAATATAGTACTTGGTTTTAGGGCCTAATCTTCCCGTGTTAGTAAATGAAATTCATCTTGATTTTAGGGCTTATGTCTTAATAATATGTGATGTTTGTTTTACACAGAATGGATGGGCAGTTACATATATGCTTGACAATCCACATTTATGTCCACTTATAGATATACTTATCAAAAAAAAAAAAAAAAAGTTCACTTATAGACATAAATTTATCCCAAATTTGGTATATACCCAAGTTTCTTGACACAACCAATATAAAGTGCTCATTTTAAGTGATTTGAGACTAAGAGCTACATTCTCATAGCATGACTAATTGGCAATAAAATACTTGTTGATTTCTGAATTGCAACTTCGAAAGTTTGTTATTCTTTTACTTAATGGTTGATTGCTTGATTGCTCACACTATTTGCTGTAAATAATTGGAGATTTGGATAACTAGCTTTGATTACATGTGAATCAAACTTATTAGAAGAGTTATATAAGTATTAATTATTAGTTTGGGGGCATCGGTCCATTTTGGGACTTTTGTTTTTCTTTTTCTCCCTTTTAGGGATCTATCCTGTATACTCCTCGTGTTCATGAGTTACGCCCTTCTTTGCTTTCTAATGAGGTTGATTTACTTATCAAAAGGAAGCTTGGGGCATCGTTCCTTTTCTCTCTTCTTTGATAAAAGCTTGGATCTCAACTTGGACATTAATCTCTTCCTGGATGCCAACGCCTTTTTTTGGCAAAGATGTGATGCTTAGAAATTCAAAATCTTTAGTGCTTTTACTTCCATGGACTATGAATTTTGCTCTCTTGTATGTGAACAGTACAGCATTTTTTTTAAACAGCAATTACTTTTGTGTCTTCTCAAAATTCTCTAGTCCTGCAGGCAGTGGCAGGGTTCATGTCTCAAGTCATGGATAAGTCAGTTTCCTTCAACCCCTCACAAATAATATTAACCTCCGGTGCAACTCCTGCAATTGAAATGCTTAGCTTCTGCCTAGCAGACACTGGAAATGCATTTCTTGTTCCCACACCATATTACCCTTGGTAACTATTTATTTGTGTTCCAAAAGATCTCTTTAGGCAACCAGCTATCCAGCGAGAATACTGAACATCTGAGCATGATATGCAGTTTTGACAGGGATGTGAAATGGCGAACTGGGGTGGAGATAATACCTGTTCCCTGCCGTAGTGCTGACAACTTCAGCTTAAGTATAACGGCTCTTGATCGAGCATTCAACCAGGCCAAGAAACGCGGTATAAAAGTTCGTGGGATTATTTTATCAAACCCCTCAAATCCAGTGGGCAATCTGCTTGATCGGGAAATGCTATACAGCCTTCTAGACTTTGCCAGAGAGAAGAACATACATATTGTCTCAAATGAAATATTTGCAGGATCAACTCATGGAAAAGAAGAGTTTGTGAGCATGACGGAAATCATAAATTCGGAAGATATAGACAGGAACAGGGTTCACATAGTATATGGTCTATCAATAGACCTCTCTCTTCCAGGTTTTGGGGTGGGCATAATCTACTCCTTCAATGAGAATGTTCTGGCTGCTGCTAAAAAGTTGACTAGGTTCTCTTCTATTTCGGCCCCATCCCAGTGTTTACTTATCTCTATGCTTTCGGACACAAAATTTATTCAACAGTTCATTGGTATCAACAGACAGAGGCTTCGAGGAATGCACATAAAGTTTGTGGCCGGGTTAAAGCAATTGGGAATAGAGTGCATAAAGAGCAACGGGGGCTTCTGCTGTTGGGTTGACATGCGTGGGTTAATCCGCTCTTACAGTGAGAAAGGGGAGCTTGAACTCTGGGATAAATTGTTAAATATAGCGAAAGTGAATGTAACTCCAGGATCTTGTTGTCACTGTATTGAACCTGGATGGTTTCGGTTCTGTTTCACTACATTGACCCAAAAAGATATTCCTGTTGTTATGGAACGAATTCGGAAAATTTCCGAAATCTGTAAATCTCATAGTTGAAATGCTGTTGCTTCATTCTAGAGGGTTTTCTTCATCTTTTTTTATTTTTTATTTTTTGGTTAGGGGTTATTGCAGTATCTTTAGGGTTGCTGTTTAGAAGGCAGAAGCAAACTTCAAACTCTGAATCCAACAACAAAGTGCAATGCAGTGGGTTAAGTTGCCTCAGGCTTACAATGGCTTTCAAAGTATTAGAGCTCAATGTGCGATTTTGTGCTTAAGATTTGCAAAATGGTTTCCGAGGTGATAAAAAAGAGGATAGGGATTCCCTATAATTGGGTGCAATGCAATTCAGATAATCTCATATAGGGGAGTTTGAGGGGTTTACTTGCCCTGAGTGGGCAATCTGGAGTGTGGAGCTTGTCTGCTCGTGGTTGGTGGATTTCACAACTCTTTTTTGTGGGATAATACATGTTGCTCGGGGGCAAGTGGATACATTATTATTATTATTATTATTATTTTTTTCCTTCTGTGGAGCTAACTTGAATTGCGTGCAATTTAGATAGTCAATTATGAGTATCCTGATTTATAAAAAAAAACTTGGTTGATAATTTTTTGTGACCTTATATAAATAGGATGCGGATCCTCTCCAGTTCACGGTTCAAATCTATTTGAAGAGATCTATGGCTAAAAAATAAGCCACATCATTGAAAAAAATTACAGTAAAAATTAAATTTCAAATAAAAAAAATTTACATAGTCTACAGGTTTATTTTCATCTTCCCCAATTTTTCCTCTCCCACCGAAACCTTCCTCCCTCCCCCCTCAAGTTCGACCTCCGCCACCAGCAACCACTTTCGCCACCGACATCCAACCGGACTCATCGACACCACCATCGGAAGATGAGAGCGCCGCCCATAGTATACAACTGGCACAACCGAAAGAAACAAGGAAAATTCAGATCTGTGGGTCTCACTACCAGAGAAAATCAAAGGGAAAAAAAGGAGATTAAAGTTACCTCTGCAGCCGGTGGTGGCATTAGCGGAGGTCGAACTTGAGGGGGAAGGGAGGAAGGTTTCGGTGGGAGAGGGAAAAATGGGGAAGATGAAAATAAACTGTAAATCTTTTTTTATTTGAAATTTAATTTTTACTGTGTTTTTTTTCTCAATTACGTGGCCTATTTTTAGCCATGGATCTCTTCAAATAGATCTCAGCCTTAAACTGGATATTCTCTCGTCCATATGATCCTATTCCATAGGTTCATTGTAAGAAGTCTGGCCTCTATGCCCTAATGCCCATATCTACCATGGCCTAAAGGAAAAGGCAAAGAGGCCACCAACATCTCTGCCATTTAGCTTTACTAAAATTTGCAGACAGCTAAAAGCATACTTGATTCTTCTTGCTGTTTAGTGCCTCATTTGAAATGATGCGGCCGTGGTTGTGATTAGACAAACTTAGGGAAACATCGTACATTTTAGAAGAATCCTTGAATGTAAATCCGTGAAAGTCATATGCTTGCCTTTTTCTTTCTTGACATCACAAATTGATTCGTATGAGATACTTGAAACAAAAAAGTTATATAAACTTTCAGTGAGAGGAGGATCTGGATCTCCAATAATTTGTTGTCTGAATTAGTAACAATCTAAGCAGCAAATGTGAAATTTTTTTTGACTCACCTTGTCAAATTAGGAAACAAGCTAACTGAGACATGTTCAGACAAATAGGCCTTATAAAAACTCTTTCACATTTGCTATCCGAATTGCTAACAATCTAAACAATAAAATTGTTAAAAATCTCTATCTAAAGAGGGACCCATGGCAATCATAGAATCAAGTGTTTTGTTAGAATAGAACTCTTTAGTGAAGTTCTAGTCAAGCCACTATTGCTTTCCTTCCATAATTGGAACTCTTTTCCCCACTCGAGTCCGTACGAAGCTTTGATAGAAACATTAAGGCACACACGAAAATGAATCCCCTTTGTTGATAAGGTGTTGGAGGGCAATGGTTCCACTCTAATGTAGTTCTCTCTTACTAGAAAGTCATTTTAGTTGAAAGTGGTAAAACAGTTGTACCATATAAGAAACTTATATTGTCAATTCCCTTATTAGAAAGTGATTTTAGTTAAAAATAGCAAAACACTTCGACACTGAGCCGATGGTAACATTTTAATTCAGCCTATAAGTCACCCCCTCCAAGATTCGACCACAAAGTTACAACTCATTTGATCCCACATTCGACGTGGTGCCCGTTTCTAATATCAAATAATACATACAAACTTTAGGGAAAACTCATCATTGAAAACCAGCTCGCACGGGAAGCGCACAAAAACTTTTATATATGGTTAAAATTGCACTTAAAACAAAATATCATGCAGGATCAGAACACTTGGTAGCTAACCAATCTGTCATTTCTGCCTCTCTCCCTTCAACTCAGAGGTGTATGGTTGTGTATGCTGAAGAGAACTAGAAAGTGAGAAATATCTAATTTACTTAGTAATTAGTATTCATCTGCAAATGAGAAACAATAAACGAATGATTTTATTACAAAAGATTATAAATGTCATGAACAATTGATGATGATAGCTCAAAAACAAATACGAAAGAATCAATTTCTATTTCTTATATATGTTAAATGAGTAATTCCCTTGTCTCCTCTGCACAACTAAACAATGTTCATTGCAGCTAGAGCATTTGCTTCCATACCTGCTCCAAAAATATGTTGTTAATTTTTGTAGGTTGTCCATAAACCCTCTAATGTATACTAATCATATTACCCCAATGCAGTTCTGATAGATTCAAGAACCTGAACAACCTCTGCCATGCTTGGTCTCCTTGAAGGAATCTCAGATGTACAAATAAGCCCCAACTTCATAACCTGAATAAGTTCATTCTCCACAAACCCGCGCAAACTTCTGTCAAAACAATCTGAAGCAGAGCCACTCTCCAACAACCCCCTAACATATTCACACAAAACCACCACCTCATTTGCTCTTGGACTCTCCACTGGTTTCCTCCCTGTAACCAGCTCTAAAAGAATTACCCCGAAGCTATAAACATCACATTTCTCACTCAGCCTCAAACTTTGAGCCAACTCTGGAGCAACATACCCAACTGCAGTGTGGAATTTAGTTAAACCATAGTTATCCAAAATGGGAAGCAATTTTCCCAACCCAAAATCTGACAGCTTGGCTTCATACTTCTCATCTAAGAGTATGTTAGTTGCTTTGATGTTGAGATGAAGAATTGGAGGTCTACAGTCATGGTGAAGGTAAGCTAGGGCTCTTGCTGTTCCAAGCGCAATCTCAAACCTTCTAGACCAATACAATGCAGTATTGCTGCCACCTGTACTAGTGCCTGCATAATCAAGCCCATGAAGATTATCATACAGATTCCCGTTGGGGATGAATTCAGATAGAATTAACTGCATTGTCGAGGACCAGTAATAACCCTGAAAAGCTACAAGATTTGGGTGTCGAAGGTTGCCTAGCTGTCCGATTTCTTGCTCAAAATCGTCTTGGCTTCTGAGCCGTCCTAGAGTGTCAAGCTTCTTCACCGCAATTGAGATCCCGCCTTCAAAATTAGTCCTGTACACCATACCAATCGACCCACCACCAATCAGACTCTCCTTGTCAAGCAAAGCTTTGGTGCCAGCCTCCCAGTCTTCATACTTAGAGGGCAAACTTTTGCTGAAGAGAACCAACTTCCCAATTATTACATTTGATTCCGTTGAACCTAGCGGCGTGCTCTCAACAACCATTGTTTCATTGACTCTTTTCCTACTACGAGCCCTGATGTTCATGATGGATACTACACAAACCCCAATAAGGATCAGAGCAGCAGCAATAATTGCGACAATGACAGAATTGCTTAGCACCTTTGTTTTCCTTGACATCGAACTCGTCCTATTGCCATTTGCTGAGCAAGATGTGTCCAAGGGGGGGCCACAGAGCAGGGGATTGTTAAAAAATGCAAATGGACCAAAATCCTGGATAGTTGAAGGAATGGTGCCTGAGAGGTTATTGTAGGAGACATTAAAGTGAGTTAACATTGTAAGATTTCCAAGAGAAGAGGGGAGTGGTCCAGAAATCAAATTATGTGACAGATCGAGAAATTGGAGTTTTGAAATGATTCCTAGGCTTGGAGGGATGCTCCCATTGAGTTGGTTTTGATGCAGGTCAAGGACTTCCAGGTTAGTCATGTTGTAAAGGGTATCGGGAATTTCCCCCCCTAGAGCATTCCCAGAAACATCCCTGCAGAAACATATTAGCATTTTTTCTCAGATTTGAGTCAAAGCAATTTGAATTGAAAATAGAATAATTTAAGAAGGTGATTGAACTCACAGCTCACGAAGAAGCCTGCAATTGCTTATATCATCAGGAATTTCGCCAACAAGTTTGAGATTGTGCAAATCCAGAACCTGAAGCAGCTCAATGCTTCCAAACTCCTTCGGAATTGTCCCACCTATCGAATTATTACCCAATCTAATCACCAATAGCATCCCAATGCCTCCAATTTCTACTGGGATACTCCCATTCAGCCTGTTAAACCCCAAGTCCAAAACCTTGAGACTTCTACAATTTGTAATGGTCGGTGGAATTTCCCCATCCAGATTATTTGCTGAAGCATCCAGAAACTCCATTCTCTCACTGCATGTTGTCATCTCAGGAATCTGTCCATAAAACCCATTATGGGATACATTGAATAAAGAAATATTTTTCGATCCAAGAATGCCAAATGGTGCCAGCCCAGAAAACAAATTGCTACCGAGGTCCAAAATTTTCAAGCTTTGGCATGCTGAAATCTGCTCTTGAACACTTCCTGATAGCATATTGCTTCTTAAAATTAGATACTCTAAGATTGGAATATCACAAACACCCAAAGGAATGCCGCCACTGAGATTGTTGAAAGAGAAATCAAACCCTTGAAGGTTCATGCAGTTCACAATTGATACAGGAATAGAACCCGAAAGATTGTTCTGAGACACAGAAACATACTTGGTTTTATTACAATACTTGAATAAAGCTGATGGAATCTCCCCAGTAAAACCATTCCTAGACAAATCTAGAAACCGAATGCTTGGTAAATCACCAATAAACTCTGGGATTGACCCGGATAACGCATTGGAACTGAAATTGATCTTCCACAATGTCTGAATCTCAGCATATTCTTGTGGGATATTGCCCGAAAATTGATTTCCAAACAATGTTAAAATCCTCAAATACTTCAAACCCGACAAAGCCGGGGATAATACCCCAGCAAGACTAGTGTTCCACAACACAATCCTTTCAACGAATCCAGCTGAGTTACAGAACACACCACTGTAATATTGGCAAGGATCCCCACTCGAAACCCAAGAACTTAAGCTATTGTACGGATCATTGGAAATGTTTCCCTTGAATTGAAGCAAAATCTCTTTCTCAGTTAGCGGCGAAACTGTAGCAATTCCAAGAAAGCAAGAAAGAAAGCACAAAAGAGCATGAGAAAGGCGGAATTGATAGAGTCTTCTCATGCTCGCAACACTGGGCTGGTAAGTGAAAGAGTCTATCCGTTTGGCATTATCATAGTTGGATCCAACATAGAAAAGATCTGGGTTTTCTTCCTACTGAATGTAACAATCTTTTGAGTATGAGAAATACAACATCGCGATCATGAGCAAAGAACAACATATTTCTCACTGAAATTGAAGAAAAAAAACCCCCCGAAAATATGAACACAATTTATACAAGCAAAAGTTCTGAAATGCAAGTACCTATAACAATATCTTCTTCTGCTTCAGGGTTCTCTCTGTCGAGCCTGAACAACAAAGATCTGGGTCCTCTTCTTATCTGGGGCCGAACCCAAGCACCAAAATCGGAGCTTGAGAAGTTAGTGAAAGAGAAAGAGAGAGAGAAAGAATGGGGAGGCAGGCAAGCATGGGAGTGAAAGTGTGGAAATGGTGACTCTTTGTCTCGGCTGGAAAAGAAAGGAAGCAGGTGAGCCAAATTTAATACAAAAACTCCTTTTAATAATCCATGTACTTAGCGGTTGGCACCAGCAGAAGCTCAACCACGTGCATGTTCATCCCTCTCTCTCTCCTCTCTCTCTCTCTCTCTCTTTCCCAAACACTTCCTTTTTTCACAATGATATGCATCAAACATGAAACCCAATCTGTCTCTCTCACTCTCTCTCTTCCTCATAACTCATAAGCACCCTGTAGGGCCTTTTGTCCTCTCAAACCCAGCATTTATTCTCTCCCACCAACCAAGCCACCAGTGCCATAATCACCACCACAAACCGCCACCACTGTTACTCCTACTAGCATACAAGACAACGAAAGTAAAAAATAAAAGAAGAGGAAGAGGGAATGAAGGCTTTTTTTTGCCTTGTTGTCTGTCGGTACCATTTGACGTTGAGGACCCTTTGCCTTTTCCTTTGCATTGAACTTTCTTTGTATCCGTTCCGATTGCGACTTTGAGAAGACATCCGATGTTTTCTTTATCTCTTTTGTTTACTCATTTTTTATTTTGCAGGCGACACGTCACATTTTTTCTCCCTTTTTTCTTCAATAAGAGAGACTTTTTTTTTTTCTTTTTTAATGTTTTTCCCAATAATAATTAAGAAAGGGATATGACATTGACTAAGATGTCAATTCGTGCTTAGGGGTTGGTTCGAATTCAAGCCGAGTTGAGATCTTATCACAACAGTATACACATTTATTATAATTTGACCTATTTAATTAAATAAATAAAATATTTTTATTTATTAATTTTATGTTAAGTTTGTATCGAATTTATATATTATATTAAAAATTATTAACCTTTATATCATCAAGAAGTAACTCAATTAGTTAGAATTACGCTTAATGAAGCTAAATTACTAGTTCGTATTTTTCTCTTTATCTTGTGTGGACATGTCAAAAAAAAAAAAAATTGTTAGCATTTATGTCATATGTTAGAGTCAGGTCATAATGAGATATAAGCATAAGATTATATATATCAACTATAACCTAATTCATTTAATTAACGGGTTAAACTCTTCCAGCCTAACATAGGCATAATATGCAATAATTTTTTTTTTTTTTGTTTCAATAATTAATAATTTTTTTATTAATTTAATCTATTAAATTAATATATGTTTTCATAGCATATAATTCTCACATAATTTTTTTAAAATGCATGTGAGAATTATATATTTTAAAAACAAATATAAGTTTAATAGGCAATTAAAAAAATATTCTCTAAAAAAATATTTTCTAAAAAAGGATTTTTTTTCTTGGGGGTAGAAATTGTATAATCAAAATTTGTTGAAAAATTCAATCAAAGTTATAATTCTTCTTTTGTTTGATTGATTGTGATTGATAAGACTCTTTCAAAACTAATTAGTGAGTGATGTTAATCTCAGTTAACTTTTTGAGTTTAGGGAACTTCTTATGCTTTATGTGCAGATTTTGCATCATCAATTTTCTTATAATTATGTTTTTCTTCTTAACCTTATGGATTAAAAAATTATAATAAGTATAATTTGGTAGCGGTCATAACAAATCATGCCACGTGTTTGAATACTTTTACAATTTGACCAACTTTTTTTATTTATTTATTTTTTTTTGGAGGGGAGTAAATAACATTTACCAAAAAAATTCTTTATGGATATATGTTGAAGGACAAAAGTTTCTTTTAAATTGGGTTCAATAAATTTCTCTCAACTCAAATAGTATGCGCTTCGTGAGCGTTAATTAAAAAATTATATATTTCTCACATATTAAAAAACATATGATATCTTTATCAGCTAGGTTGAAAGAAATTTCTTCAACTCAATTGAAGATCATGTGAGTCAATAAAAATTAAAATTGACCAGTCTTATGGAATTGAAAACTAATTGAGTGGGGTATTGTAATTTTTATCAGTTTTTTTTTTTTTTAAAAAAAATTCAATTAAATTTACTCTAATAAGTGATAACTGATAAGTGTCATTTTTCACATATTTTTTTTAGAGCGTGTTTGAGATTGCGTTTGAAAAATAGAATTTTTAAATAAAAAATAACTTTTAGACAAAAGCTTAATTTTTAAGCTTTTACCAAAAGTATTTTTTTAGCAATTTTTAAACTCTTAAAAGCGCTTTTAATTCTTTTACTAAATAAGTACCTTTTTTTTTTCAAACGGGCTTTTTGATTATTAAAAGCACTTTTAAAACTCTTAAATGCAATTACAAACCGACCCTTAATATTCTTAACAGTCATTTGGGAACCCAATCATTGATTTTTGAGAAGCCCAAACATATTGAATGACACTGATTACTTATTAGAGCATGTTGAAAGAAATTTCTTCCAAATCAATTTGAAGAAAATTTATATCCAAAAATAAAATGAGAATAATATGAATTTTTCACATATGGGTCTACATTTTAATAGCTGAGGTAATAAATGATGTATGAATGGGTTGATAAGTATTATGTGAACGACCATCTTACGTTACAAATGTCACTTCTAAATTAATTTGTAATAAAAGCGTACCCATTTGCCAACTCAATCAGAACGTTACGCCATCCCTTTCAAACCGTGTCCGTTTGCATTTGACTAAGAAGGGCGGCAAGAATCAATGGCGAAGAAAAGTACACCACGAGAAATATTAGTTTTAAGTTACTGATGACCGTTGGATTTATTGCGGCTTAACCATCTGACCCTATAAGAAGAAGAAGGTCTTCGGCCCTGGCTCTTATACCGCGTTTGGCAGGTCCATGAAACACCTTAAATGCGCCCTACAACAGTTGGCATTTTTGTTTGTGGTCCCAAACAGTGACTCCCATTCACACTACTCACTGTCACGACTAGCTTTTAACCAAAGCAATGCTGCGAAGCACTTTAGTCTTGCTCCGAGATCGGGCATGGAAAGCAGGGTACACGGCACCGTCAAGGCGCGTGTATGTCACCCTTAAGCAATATTACTCAATAACTATATAGTAGCTCTTGGGGGCTTTTCAAGGGTTGAGCATTCGGTGTCTCTTGATTTTGCTTCACTAATCGCTTTTAGCGGCCTTATTAGAGAGGATCAGGTAATTTTTGACCAATTTTATACTAATTATTTGTATTTTATGCACTGTAATTTTTATTTAAAGTTTGTTATTGGAGAGCTTATTCATTTTTGGGTGTATATATATATATATCAGCTCTTTGCTAAACAAATTCATGGGGGCGTGATGAACAGTAATCACGCGATTAGTACTGTTAATTATAAGCAGCAAGCAACGTGACTCTGCAAATCTTTGCCCATAAGCATTTGTTAATGGTCTTGGGTCAGAATCTCTTTGAATAATTTTCTGACATGAGACAATATTATAGTGCAATTAAGCCTTTTTTTATTATATTTTAATTTCAGCATTTTGTTAGGTAGATAATGAGACAATAACTTTTGAACAATGTTATAAGCAACCCAATTTGTAAAATAATTAAGCATGCTTTAACTCAAAGATCTTAGATTCAGACAAATAGTGCGTATGACCCATGATTTTGTTACATATACACGTGTCTTTAAATCAAAATCACGAAGAATATTTTGTTTAAAAGGGTATTTGAAGAATTCGGAGTTTAAAAACGCCAACAAATTCATGTTTTTGCAAAGCAGGCAAGCGATGCGTTGATTTTAAAGGTCGTTTAAGGCACCTTTTTTCAAATTGCAAATTTTATCAAATGCTTGACTGCGTTTTTAAAAATCGAGAATTTAAAAGTGTTATTTTTTTTGAAACAACAAGTTTTGAAACGAGAAATGCTATGATTCCTTTCGATGTTCTCATGATCGTAGGTGGATATTGTTTTGTAAAAAAGAAGAAAAAAACTATCCCACTGGTCTTTCATATTTTTTTTTTAAAAAAACAACATTTACGCAAGACCAGAAAATAACATTAAGAGGAACTGTAGCATTTCTCTTTTGAAAGTGCTAAACCAAAAATGGAAACAAATTCAATAGCCAAAAAATGATGACATACCATTCAATTTGGGGTATGAGGTCCATACCAAGTCAAGATGGCAACAAACTTTGGATGATGCAACTTTGAATATAAAGCATTGAAGCCCAAGTTTAAGTAGATAGTTGGGTCAGCAATCAAAATCCAATATATTTTTAATGATTCTATTCAAACTTGTAGGATGATAATGTTTGGTATTTGGAAGATCAAATAAATGTTATGATGATTGTGTTTAATAATGGGTGTCACTGACAAGAAAACAATGTTCCAACACACAAAGGTTGTTTGGAGATAATATCAATGAAACATGCGAGCAGCCGAGCAGGGCAGAATAAAAAATTTTGATATGGAAGACAATTATAAAAATTATATATATTTTTTAAAAAAAAGTTAAAATTATGGAAGGCAAAACTATAAGACTTTTTAGGGGAAAAAAAAAATAGTAGTCTATAAAAATTATATGTATTTTAAAAAATAAAAATAAAAATTTGAAGGTTGAAGGTTGAAGCCCTCAACTTAATGCCGGAACATAATCTTCTCAAGTTCATTTGAACCGTAAAATATCCAATTAGTTATATGGAGGGCTATTTTTATCTTCTTACTTTTTGAGGTCTATTCTTGCATGCGATATATTAATGAATGCACTTGTATGATAGAGTTGGGAGAAGATGCTTTGATCCTGCTGCAATCATAACAATGGTCATCAAAGTTAAAAAAAAAAACTCCATCTCACATGATCACAGATAAATCTCGTGTTTATGGATAACAAACAACTTAAACCTTTTCAAGGACATGATTTGCCAGCAAAGATTATAGGGGATGTATTCATATATAATGGATTAGTTTATGGATGATGCACCTGTTTTGAGCAGTATTGCATGCAATAACCTTCTTGATGATGCACATATTCTAAAAGAGTACGTAATGCCATTAGAAATTTTATTTTTATCTTACCACTATTTACTCCGTTGATGTGAAGGTGTCAATCTGGTCCTTTTTTTTTTTTTATTTTTAAGAATGGTTAATTCAAGAGTTGATTGACACTGCTACATTAATAAGATGAGATAGTGATAAGATAAAAGTATAGCTTTTAACATTATTTATTTTTATTTTTTTAAAAAAGTGAAGCAATCTCGACTAAGAAAAAGAAAATGTTAGCAATATGACAATTATTGTCATTAAAATGATTTTAGTGCGACTTATATTTAGGCATAAATTTTGTTTGTGGTATTACAGCTTTTATTCTAATTTTTTAACAAGCTTACATGGTAGACCATATTTTATAGAAATAAGTGTCACGTGGTAGTCTGTATTTTAGCAGCTGACTTGATAAGTGCCATATGGGCAGTCATTTTAACTTATAAATGTAGTATGTATCATGTAGTTCACATTTTAGTGGTTGACATGATAAATGTCGGTGTTATGTGGGTGAACTATAAGATTAATTAGTTAGTGATTTGTACTGGAACATCCTTAACATCACTCATAATAAGAGTTCATGAAGAATATGTTTCCAATGAAATTTTGTCATATGTTACCTGTGAAGCTCATCTCATGCATATTGATATGTGAGACTCATCCCAAACAGGATTTTATATAGAATGAAAAAATATAGTTTAAATTCGAAATTTAAATTTATATTTACAAGATTAGCAAGTGTTTGCCTAACAAAAACTTTGTTACTGTCAAAAGTTACAAAGAAGTAATAACAAATTATTAGACACTTTTTTAAATTTAGACTTCATTAAAAAAAACGTTTTCTCATATTTATATCATATAAAAGCATTTTTTTTCAGGAAAAAAAAAACGCTTTTCAAAACTATTATCAAATTGTTTCCTCCTTATTTCTCAAAAAACAGTGAAAAGCCAATTAATAAAGCCGAAAAGGAAAAGGCCGATCATGTGAAGCCCAACCTGAATATCAGATATCATGCTGTCTAATCAAGCTAATATGCCTTATGGCCCAATAAAAATCCAATAGGCCATCTGAGCCTTGTGACTGATATATTTCATTTTATGAAAATTCTTATCAAAACATATTTCATACACCTAATTGTTTCATTTTTATTTATTTAAAAAAAAGGGGGGTTGTTTTGCATTATGATAGATAAAATTCTGGTTGGGCAGATTAATCGGTTACCGATTACCGAAGTTAACCAAACTGATATTAACCGCAACCGATAGTTATTGGTCGGTTAAAAAAATTGTTATCGAAAAACCGATATGACTGATAATGATTTTTAATTTTTTTTATAATTTTATACTTTTTACTCCTTTGATTTTTATTTTAAAATATAAAAAAGATGTAATGGATGAATATAAAAAAAGCTTCAATAAGCTATTTTAGCCAAATATATATACATATATTTGGGCCCCCAAAAGGGTTAAAACAACTAATTTTTAATAAGCTATTTTATACTTTAGCCTAACAAAAAGTATTTGGGCTCCCAAAACAACTAATTTTTTGTCCAATTAGCAACCGGTAAAAAGCCCAATAAAAAGCTAACAAAAACCGGTTTAACTGACCAATTTAACCGATTACCGATATGACCGATTAACCGATAGCTTATCGGTGGTAACCTTATTAATCAGACTAATATGACCAATACCCAGCCTTAGATAAAATATACCTGATGATAGTCCATGTTATGTGGTTTGGTTGAATTTGAATTTTGACTGGGAAATTAAGATAATTAAGAGCTTCGAATAAAGATTTTTTATAATTGATTGTTTGAATTGTGGGGCAATTCTCATAAAGAAAAGAGTTACAAGACCCACTTATCCCGAGCAATCAAAAGATGCAGAGAATCTCCATTGTTTGAATTGTGGGGCAATTCTCATAAAGAAAAGAGTTACAAGACCCACTTATCCCGAGCAATCAAAAGATGCAGAGAATCTCCATTCACTTCGAGAAGTTTTAGCGCACCTACTTAGAACAAGCGAGTCTTGTAACTCCTTTTAGACCATTCGAATAGCTAGCAATTTAAGCAAGATCAAGAGCTTCATATAGCTGATGATTTTCCTACAACTAGCTTTGTAGGGCCAAATTTTTTCTATTTTTAGTTTCACTGTTTCTTTTCCTTTTGATGTGTTCTTTGGGATAGAGATTTTTAGTTGCCTAGATTACTGCCCACTAAATGGGTAGTAAATATAGGAGATTTGATATAAAACCCACGTGTCTATGCATAGCTCTCTCTGTCTCAATAAAAAAAAAAATTCTGCAGAACATTATACATCATCTACAGCAAGCAAACAACACGTTACATTTAACTATACAGTGAAGAATGTTGCGAAGTCCATTTCAACCCTTTAATGCAATCTGTCCAATCATATACAAACTGAGGATTGAGAGAGGACAATTTTTTTTTTGAGGAAAAAAGAAAAGAAAAAAGTGCAGGTGTTAAAACACATATGTCAATCATGTTAGCTGTCTTTGTCTTGGCTTCCTCTTCATCGCCCCTACCACTGTTTACAGAAGCACCATTTTATCATATACATCAAACACTTCCACGGATGAAGTCGTTTTAAATAAATAAAACCTCATCCAGTAATGCACCATGTTTTCACCTGCAATTCTGAACGGTGAACTGGCTTGTGGAAGATGGTTTCCCCCCAACCCAAACTAAAAGCAGAAGCTTACTAGTTACTGCAATAATTGCTCGTCTTCAGTTTTTAAATGACCGAGCTGCCTTTTTGCGTAGAGTGTGAAGAAAATAGTGGTGGCCACAGTGGCTGCGAAGCCAACAACGTTGAAGACAATTTGTGGTGCAGACAGGGAGTGCCGCTCATCGGCTAAAGTCCGGATAAGGATCCCTCTGCGATGAAACAACGCGACCATGAGTCAGGAGACTATCAAATACATGTTTATCTACATCCCATCTTTGCTAACTAGTATCATGCCTACATGAGGAAAGCATAGAAGTAATACTGAACTGCACCATATAGGCAAAAGAAAATATCAAACAATTGAAAATTTGTTTAGTTAATGCCATAATGCTAGGAAAAGAATAAAGAAAATGGGAAAGATTGACACCAAATATTTTGTTGCCCACAGAATGCCCTCATGCTTCGTATCTTACTGATTCAACAACACATGTTGTAGAAGCATTTGTTTGATGGAAAATGAATAGTTCACATAAAAACAACATAGGAAAAGGGTTCAGAAATGAGAAAGAAAATGAAATATTTCTCACAACTTAAGGCACCACGCACTTTNAATAAGCTATTTTAGCCAAATATATATATACATATATTTGGGCCCTGAAAATGGTTAAAACAACTAATTTTTAATAAGCTATTTTATACTTTAGCCTAACAAAAAGTATTTGGGCCCCCAAAACAACTAATTTTTTGCTCAATTAGCAACCAGTAAAAAGCCCAATAAAAAGTTAACAAAAACCGGTTTAACAGACCAATTTAACCGATTACCGATATGACCGGTTAACCGATAGCTTATCGGTCAGTAATCGGTAACCCTATTAATCGGACCGATATGATCAATACCTAGCCCTAGATAAAATATACCTGATGATAATCCATGTTATGTGGTTTGGTTGAATCTGAATTTTGACTGGGAAATCAAGATAATTAAGAGCTTCGAATAAAGATTTTTTATAATTGATTGTTTGAATTGTGGGGCAATTCTCATAAAGAAAAGAGTTACAAGACCCACTTATCCTGAGCAATCAAAAGATGTAGAATCTCCATTCACTTCGAGAAGTTTTAGCGCACCTACTTAGAACCTACTTAGAAGAAACGAGTCTTGTAACTCCTTTTAGACCGTTCGAATAGCTAGCAATTTAAGCAAGATTAAGAGCTTCATAGAGCTGATGATTTTCCTACACCTAGCTTTGTAGGGCCAAATTTTTTCTATTTTTAGTTTCACTGTTTCTTTTCCTTTTGATGTGTTCTTCGGGATAGAGATTTTTAGTTGCCTAGATTACTGCCCATAAATATAGGAGAGTTGATATAAAACCCACGTGTCTTTGCATAGCTCTCTCTCTCTCGATAAAAAAAAAATTCCTGCAGAACATTATACATCATCTACAGCAAGCAAACAACACGTTACATTTAACTATACAGTGAAGAATGTTGTCGAAGTCCATTTCAACCCTTTAATGCAATCTGTCCAATCATATACAAACTGAGGATTGAGAGAGGACAATTTTTTTTTAAGGAAAAAAGAAAAAGAAAAAAGTGCAGGTGTTAAAACACATATGTCAATCATGTTAGCTGTCTTTGTCCTGGCTTCCTCTCCATCGCCCCTACCACTGTTTACAGAAGCACCATTTTATCATATACATCAACCACTTCCATGGATGAAGTCGTTTTAAATAAATAAAACTTCATCCAGTAATGCACCATGTTTTCACCTGCAATTCTGAACGGTGAACTGGCTTGTGGAAGATGGTTTCCCCCCAACCCAACTAAAAGCAGAAGCTTACTAGTTACTGCAATAATTGCTCGTCTTCAGTTTGTAAATGACCGAGCTGCCTTTTTGCGTAGAGTGTGAAGAAAATAGTGGTGGCCACAGTGGCTGCGAAGCCAACAACGTTGAAGACAATTTGTGGTGCTGACAGGGAGTGCCGCTCATCGGCTAAAGTCCGGATAAGGATCCCTCTGCGATGAAACAACGTGACCATGAGTCAGGAGACTATCAAATACATGTTTATCTACATCCCATCTTTGCTAACTAGTATCATGCCTACATGAGGAAAGCATAGAAGTAATACTGAACTGCACCATATAGGCAAAAGAAAATATCAAACAATTGAAAATTTGTTTAGTTAATGCCATAATGCTAGGAAAAGAATAAAGAAAATGGGAAAGATTGACACCAAATATTTTGTTGCCCACAGAATGCCCTCATGCTTCGTATCTTACTGATTCAACAACACATGTTGTAGAAGCATTTGTTTGATGGAAAATGAACAGTTCACATAAAAACAACATAGGAAAAGGGTTCAGAAATGAGAAAGAAAATGAAATATTTCTCACAACTTAAGGCACCACGCACTTTCCATTTGCTGACCAAAATTTGGTCATGGCCACCCAAAAACTATGAACAAGATTGTGTATGACTAACAAGTTGAAAAGGTGATGACAACACAGATTGATATGAGTGCTGATTATTGTGAGAAGAAAAAAGTTGTAGGGAGTTCTTTCTTCGTAGGCAGAATACACGGGGATGACCAAATCACCCTAACTTGAGAAGGGAGCAAAGGAAGAACAAGAGGTACCAAGGGCCCATCAGTGACAAGTTTGACAAACACTTTTAGATCTGAACATTTGATTTAGACTCGAAGGCAGCCACAATAAAAGATTTTCAGTAGACAAAGTCCTGCATATTGATATGATCAGTTTTTGAATGACACCTCAAGTGACAATTTGACATGGAAATAGAGAACTCTCTCTTCCTCTGAGAGGGTTAGAAAGGTGCCAGCAAATGCAGCTGTCCAAAGTGAAAACAATATTGAAAGACTGCCAATCTCAATGTATCTAGCAACATATTAGTTTCAGACAATCTTATTGTCTATTGTGTGACAGTGGGTCTGTGAGCATGCATGGATCTTTCGCTAAGTCACCACCATAGAAGTTCACTACTACCACACGCGCCATCCTCAAGCTAACCCAGGACGAAGCAACCAGGCAATTTTTTTTTTCAAGGAATCATGGAATATATATGCAAGTATTCTAGAAATACATGTGTAAGGACATGAATAGTAATAATCAAAATGAAAAAATAAAATGGATGGGAGAGAGAGAGAGAGAGAGGGAGAGGGAGAGAGAGCCTTTACGTATAGATTGCAACAAATATTTCCGGCACTATCCCCACCAGGGACCCCAAGATGTACGGACCATACTTAACATTTGTAGCCACAGCGCAGTAGTTATATATGATATAAGGAAAAGGAGAAATCCTGATTAATGCTACAGATCGAAACTGATGAAACCAATTTCCTTCACCAGCTGATCTTAGAATGGAAGCTCTCTTTGGATACTTCTCTAACCAACCCTGTATAAGAATCAAGAAATGTTAAACACACAAATACCAGATGCCCAAGATGCCAATATACATGAAAATGCTCAATCCCAGTAGCATGCGTGTGCACACACGCAGAGAGAGAGACAGAGAATGAAAAGGGCATATTTTACACGAGGTACGCACTTGAATTTTACGATAAAAGAGAGAGCCAATGAAATATGGAAGTGAAACGCCCACAGCCACCCCTGACATGATTAGTAAAAATCCGTAGCCATAACCAAAAGTCATGCCAGCAACCCACATAGAGGGTGAAGATGGTAAAAGTACAGTAGGGAATAATGCCACAGAAGCAACGACCAGAACAGCCAGAACTGGAGTACTGAATGTTGTTGTTTCCCAATTTATAATTGGAATAATCTCCTGTAAAATATTATCTCAAAAGTCAGGATAGAAAAAGGTGCAAAACATTAATATTGCAAGCACATTCATAATATATATGAACACATTTTCACAAATCTGTTGGAATCAGAAAGCAGCGATACCCTAATCTATCAGAATTTGGTATTGCATCTGGTTTGTGTTGGAAGATGGCACATTACACTACGTATTAATCAGCTACAAGCCCGATTAAATACAACTAATAGTTTGTGTTGAAGCATCCATTTCTTTAGGTAAACGAAGTATCGTATGAAAAATGAGCTTTGGTACATCAAATCTTATAACTTACTCAGGCCAAAACCATAAGACTACATCACTTGTCAACATTTCAAAGGGAACCAGATCTTCTAATAGAGGAGACTTTCTTATTGATGTAATTGACACATAATTGATTAGGCCATCAACATCGCCAGAGTTGCGGTACACATACATGACATTCTAAAACAAGCTTATCAGTTGTAACCCAAAAATCTACTACACAGTTACCCATTCCATCAAAACTGCCAATATTATAGAGACCAACTTCCTTTCCCCTTCCACTCTCCAAAACTGCCAATATTATAGATACCAACTTCCTTTCCCCTTCCACTCTCCACATTGTTTAGAGCAAATTGCAACAAAAATACAAGGCTTCTAGATCAAACTCACAGACCAGCAACAAAATAGCAAATACCAAACTACAACAAGATTCTCCAAGGAACTTAGACGATCATGCATTCCCATATAACTAAAAGTTACACATTCATGACTAACAAATACTTTAAAAATGAAAATCTGACATATATGTTAGACAGTCACTGACACAAGAAAATTCTAGTGCACGAGAAAAATAACATTTTTCCAATATATTTGATTCAACCCACACAAACCAGCCCAAAACCCCAAGCAAATGACAATTCAACAAAGACCCCCTCACGCAGAACCCCCAAGTATCAATTCTAGCGCACACACATGCATAACCATAACCACAAAAAGGAATCAAATTCACTTCGAAAACTGACCTTATCCATTAAAAAGTGTCCGACCCATTTGATACAAATCGCAGCCAACTCATTCCACAAAAACCAGTTCAAAGATCCATCATGCAAAATCCCAAGTATCAACTCTTAACATATACATCTACAACCATAACCACAAAAAGCAATCAAATTCACACCCAAAACCGACCTCATCCATGAAAATAGGGTCCGACTTTTCTCATTACCGCAGCCAACAGCCCAAGAAGAAACCCCAAGTAAATGTCAATTCAACAAAGACCCATTACGCAAAACCCGAAGTACCAACTCTAACACACACACACACATGCACAACCACAAACACACAAAAAAAAAAAAAACAACCAAATTCACATCGAAAACCCACCTTATCCATGAAAAAGGGCCCGACCCATTTGATGCAGACCGCAGCCAACACCCCCAAGAACACACCCAGCAGCACCAACTTGACAAATTTCCACAAACACCCTCCTGCTCGATTTCTCGGCGATAAAGGCTCTTCCCGAACCCCACCAAGCCCTTCCACGGCCTCGCAATCGCCCGGACCCGGACCCAATTTCACGTAGCCTCCATTTTCACCGTCGCCCCCAACTCTCAGACTGAGCTCCGGCACCACCTCACCGCCCCCACCACCATCTTCCTCGCTAAACGTCGTCATAGAGTCCCAGAAGGCGGTGGCACCGAGACCCTCCTACGACCTCCGGTGAGAGTAAGAAATCTCGATGCTTTGGAAAATCGCAAACCCTAGCTGCGCGCAATGTGGAAACTGTTGCGGGACAACCGGAGAGAGATGCGAAGCCAAGGGAGACTGGTAGATCCGATGCGAAGGGGGTTTATGGATGAAACAATAACCAAACGTAAAATACTTCCAAAAGCACACATTGCTTAAGGATATTAAAATTACGATATTGACATTAAGCAACGGATTGGTTTTTAATTTAATAATTGAGATTTTCTTATAATAATAATTAATAAAATATTGAATATTAAACTGCTAACAAGGACAAATATTAATATGATAAAAATTTAAATTAAAAATATAAATGATAAAATATCCTAAGGAAACGTAATAGACTTCCTAATATCTACAGTGATTAAAGAGGATCAGGATCTTCTCCATTGGATCAAGAGCTACTTTCAAATGATATATATCATCTCACGTTATTTTCTAAAATTTTTTAAATCACTACATTATTAAAGCTATAAAATTTAATCTTGACCAAAAAAATTGATAATATCTTCTTTTTTTTTTTTTTTGGAAATGTCTCATATTCATTTTAAGTGAAAGAGTAAGAGTAATGATATATGAGAAATATTGTTCTCCTATTTCAAGTATATTTTATTTTCTAAAAATCAGGTTAAAGAACTAATGGCTAATTTATTTTTTGTTCTTCTTTTTGTATAAAATAATATACACATAGGACGAAGTGAACACATAGCATTCCCCTTATATATACCACACATATATTTTTTTTACTAATAACTGATTTAAGGATTGGTTGGAATTTTCAAATTAATATTACGAGATAATTATGAGATGTAATATTAATTCATACACTAAATATATAGGATATGTATGTCTCCGCTTCTACTCTCTTTTGTTTCTCTTTCATATTTATAAATATTTTAACACTTAGAAAATCATGACATTGCCGTAGAGTGAGCATTCCTAGTTAGCCAAAAAGTGAAATTTATCCTCGAACCAACTTGAAAATATTGAAGAGCCTCTTTTTGGTGGTTGTTGTTGTTTTCAAATAGGGATTCAGATAAATTTGCTTTAACTTGCACTCATTTTGCTTGCCTTGCGCAACAATTGAGAGAATTGAATAACCTGTTTGACCAATTTTCTACTTTTTATATGCATTTTCGTACGGTTGTATTTTGTTGTTAAAGAATCCACCCCTTTTTTAGTTTTAAGATCGTTCACCCTCTATTCCTTTCGGATCATTTGTGAAAAGATCTTCTCTTGCAATCCTTGATTTATTTAAAAAATAACTAACTAAAATAAAAACAAAAAACAAAATAAATTTTTGTCTCAAATTTAACTGAAGTTTGAAGAACTCACTAGGATAATGCTAGCTTAGGCTTCAATGGGATCAATATTCTCTAAATTTTTTAATACATATTATCACTTTAAGATATTTAAGATATTGTAATCAAATATAATAATGAATAAATATTGAGATGGGTGCTGGTGAGAGACAGTTGTGATGACTTGCGGGAGTGGGGTTTTGCGTCATTTTGCTTTATCTTTGCTTCACCGTCATTTGTTCTCTGCTCGCTGCTTTTCCATTTTCTTTTTCTTTGTTCTCATACTGAGAGTTACCGAGTTGAGCCGGTTGACTCGCTCTTAATTGGTTTCTTTAACGTTAAGGTTAACAAGTAGTTAAGTCAGACAGAGAACCTGACGTGACATTTCTTAGGTTTTTTCCTTTTGGTTTTTCTTGACCAGAGATGGAGAGACTTCATGAACCGACATGTGGTGTGGGTGATGTTTGGACAAAGCAACGGGTATCCGTTGTGATTGGGAAATACGAAATATATACATATATATATGTTATAAAATCATTATTTTAATCATTAGATCGGTATAATCAGGTAGATTCTAAACAAATTTGATGATAAATTTATTCATTCATTATATATATACATGATTGAAATAATAAATATTAGAGAAAAGTATAAAAAGGCCTTCCAAACTACAAGTTTTTTGTAATTTAGCCTCCTAAAATTTCAATTGGTATAAAGTAACCTCATAAACTATCAACCTCTTATAAAATGAGCCCCTCCGTTAGTTATAACCATGAAAATTGATGAAAAACCCAAAACGACATCGTTTTGGATATAAAGAGTTACAAAAATGCCATTGTAGATTTTAAAAAAAAAATTAAAAAAAAGACTGAAATGGCGTCGTTTTGGTGAGATTCAACAAAAGCCCTTTTTTCCCGTGTTCTTTCTGCAACGCACAGCCCAGCGAAAAATCAATATGGTTGTTGGAAAGACATTGACAGTCTACAGAGAAGCCATTTTTGTTTGATTGGGGGAAAGCTGCGGTTGGTGGGTAGGGAGTTGAAAGAAGAGAAAGAATGCAGAGTTCAAAAGATTGTGATTAGGAAAGCAGCTCCCCATTCCTTAACGAGGAAGATAAATAAGAGTTGTGCGATTTCCATGGATGCGGATCTTTTTGATCCTCTGTTTTTGTCTTACCATAAGAAGTCGTTGCTTTCTTTATAGTCAAAAACATCTTCTTCTTTTTTTTTTTAGCCATTTCAACGATGGAAATGGCCAAGAAAAAAGAGTAGTGCTATTTCCACTGATCACCATCCTTTAGTCTTTTCTTTTTGGGGTCGACGTTGTTGGAAAGAACACGGGGTTTGAGAAGTTTGGGATTTTGCTGGGCTGTGGGTTGGATAGAGATCGATAGATTGGGGAGTTATTTTATACCAATTGAAATTTTAAGGGGCTAAATTATAAAAGTTTGATAGTTTAAGGAGCCATTTTATATTTTTTCCTAAATATTATCATTTTTAAAAAAATAATATGTTAGTATCTTACAAGATCAGAAGAAAAAAAGGATCCTAATCCCATTAAAAAATAACATAAAATTAATTTTTAAAGATACAAACAATGGGTTTTAGGCTTGAAAACGCTCTCGCTCAGGTTTGATGAGTATCTATGATGGGCGCACCGAGTAAGAGCTTTTTTTTTTTTTTTTTTAAAAGAGTAAGAGCTTTTTAGATTAAGATCATATGTATAAATTGTGCGTGTCTAATATAGTATGTAGTATGGTCCTTCAATTTACATCCCTTTTTTTACGAGATAATCTCATAATTAATTGCTTGTGATTTAAACAACTAAGTCGTGGGAATTATCCACATAATATTAATGTTAGTGTTATTATTATTTTAAACATCACATAACAATAGTCATGGTTGGATTGAGTAGGCAATTGGCAGATGAAGAGTAAAGAATTCAAAGAAATGGGAAACAATTCAAAGCGACAGCAACGAGAAGTAGTGAAGGCATAACTAAACTTGGTAATTACGTTAATCTTCCTTCCTTCTAAGCTTGATACTTCTTTTATTTTATTTTTTAATTAAACTCGAGACTTCTTAAACAAAACAAAACAAATCAACATTCGTCATCTACTCGAAACTTTCTTTAAAGAAAATAGAGATATAAATTGCGTTGATTAATTTGGCATGATTGTGAATTTCAAAACCTTGTGTATTAGATAAATGTATGATATTAAATTTCGAATATTATTTTATGAAATATTATAACCCATTAAATCAAATGGTTGGTATAAAGGATTCAAACCCACTGATTAATTACTTTTATTTTTATTTTAAGATTTAACTCTCCATTATATTATGTACAATTATCAATCTTTTAATTTTTTGTAATGTCACTCCTCAATTAGGTTTTTGTAATTTTTTGTACTCAATCCCGACAATTGCTAACTGAAAAATGACTCAAACGCTTATAAACTAAAACATCTCTTATTTCTTTGGCCCGGTGTGGGACAAGTCCTCTAACAATTATCTAACAAATTTGCATAATGTGTTGTAGTTCAATTGTGAAATTATTTTCGAAGCGTTTGAGATTGCGATTTGTCAATAAGAATTTGCATTTTTAAAAGATATTACAAAATGTAAGGCGTTTGACATTGCAATTTAAAAGCACATAATCTAAAATAGGAATAAAAAAATTTCGCAATTTCTATAAGTAAGCTAGGGGTGTTTATTTGAAAAAACACAAATTTAAACCAAAATCACGATTTCTTATAACAAATATTTGATAAAAAAAATGTATTTTTTAACATATTTTACCAAACGACTTTTCGGTTTTAAAAAGTAGCGATTTTAAAAATGTAATTTTAAAAATTACAATTTTAAATCGCATTTATTAAAATTGTAATTCCAAACAAACCTTAAATTTTACAGACTCAAATATTATTGTTTTGTTTGCTGTAGTTAAAACAAGAGTAATAATAACGAACATAATAATAATTAAAATTAAGTTTCAAGAGTAATAATAATAATAATAATTATATATCTTCAAGAGGTAGCTCAATCGGCAGGGATCACACCTAATGAAGCGGAGGTTAGTTTGAATTCCCTCCCCTCTTGCGTGACATGTAAAAAAAATAATAATAATAAGGGAAAATATATCTAAACACATTGGGTAAGCACTCCAAAATTTTTAAATTCCTAAGTTTTTATTTTATTTTTCAAAAATTTACTCCCTATGTCAATCGAAATGACAATAAAATTTATGCCGTAAAAATTTTTTAAAAGCCGTTAATCTGGGTCAAAATGTACCGTTTTACCTCATTAAAATATATATTTTTAAAAATTTAATTTGAAATTTAAATCTAATTTTTTTTTTTTTAAAAAAAAAAAGGAAGACAAGGGTGGCCGAACCACCCATAGGGGTGGCTGGCCACCCCATTTTGCCTAGGGTGGTTCGGCCACCCCCAGACCAGCCCCATTTTGCCTTGGGGTGGTTCGGCCACCCCTTGTTCCTTTTTTTAAAAAAAAAAAATTAATTTTTAGATTTAAATTTAAAATTAATATTTTAATGAAATAAAATAGTGCGTTTTGACCCAGACTAACGACTGTTAAAAAATTTTAATGGCAGCCGGCAGGGATGTTATTGGCATTTCAATTGAACTAAGAAGTAAATTTTCGAAAAAAAAAAAAAAAACTTAAGAATTTTAAATTTTTGAAGTGCTTACCTAAGGTGTTTAAATATATTTTTCCTAATAATAATAATAATAATAATAATTATTATTATTATTTTCAGTCATGACGTGAAGATAATTACGGAATTACCCACATGTCACATGCATCAACGATCTCACACACGCTCTGAACCGAGAGTATAGTTAACCTTTATCGTCTGGAGCTACAGAATCACAGATATATATATATATATATATATATATATACACGCGCATAAATAGATTCGATTCCACAGTTAACAGTGACAAGCTGGTAAACACTTCTCTTCCCAAAACCAAAAAATTCCATTTTTTTTCTTCCAAATTTTTATCGTGAGAATGAATTTGAGTGTCAACAAGCAGCTACGGATCCACCGTCCACAGTTCTCGGAGCTCCACTCTCAAAATCTCTCTGGTACACGAAAACTCCAGCACCCAATTTGGCCGCTAAATCGCTCACCACCCTCGTCGCCAACTCTGTCTTTCTCGCGGTCTCCGGGGTTTCCATTTCGCTCTGGCTCGGATTTCCCAAGTGGGTTTTGATGTTATTTTCGTTTTCTTAATTTTTGATGTTTGTGTTTTATGTATTTGGATGCTTTAGTGTGCATATTGTTTCAATGACAGATTGGAGTACGAGGTTGTTGGTCAGCAGCTGTGTACCTGAAAAGTTTTCCAATCCTCCGGAACCGATTCCAGGTCCAAATGGTGAATCCGGGTCAGCTCAGGTGTGTACAAATTTAATTTATACAGTGTTCTATGGGTTGTGTTTAAAAGAAAGGCTGTGCATTGGAGGCTTGATCTTGGTGTTCAAATAGTGAAAATGTACCTTTACATGCTGTGTGTGTCTATAGGTTACATTCAACTTATATCTGGTTTAATTTCTTTCATTAATTTTATGCTGTTTAGTAACTTTTAAACAAATTAATATCTTGACAATTCCACCGTTGGATGCACACCAAAGTTCATGTTAATTGCCTAAATTCAAGTACTTTGTGTATTTTTGAACTACCAAAAAAAAAGAAAAAAATAATATGTATGATAATCTTGATATTTGTGGAGCATAAATATTATAGGGAGCATGCACTCCAATGAGGGTTTGTCAAAATACTCATTTCATGAAAAGTTTCTGAAGGGTCTAATTGACAAGAGGTATACTAGGTGTAACTCTTTGTTAATGTTACATCACTTATAACTATCAATTAGATTAATATTTTGACACTCCTACCGTAACATTCTGTTATCACTCAACATGCACACCAAATTTCATATGAATGACATATCTTTTACTATTTAATCCATATGCTCATTATCTTTTGTATATTTTTAAAATGTGAAAAGACTAAAATTTGAATATTTTCTGGATGAGATAACTCTTAATATTTAATCTTTTTCATGTTCTGCTAGTACAAAGGATATAGGGAGAAAATGTAATCCAATGGTAAAATTGAATTCTTGGGTAGCTATTTGATAGATGAGCGGTTTGGGGTTTTTACAATTTGGATTTCAGGGAAAGATAAGAACATAAATCAGGTATGAGTCAAATTGATATAGGACAGATTAGAGAAAATCTCATGTTGGACAAGAACGGTAATGCCAAATTTGTTGTAGGAAAGCAGCACAAGGATTTTTTTATTTAATGGCACCGACTATTGTAGCACCGCAAATGCACCACAGAATATTGTAATACCACGAACAATGTTGCAATTATTGTAGCGGGTAGTTTTTGGATGGTTTTGGTTCCTATCTAATGGTAGGACTTTTGATTTTTTCCTTGTCTTATTTTGGGCATCCTAGGGTTTAAAGGAGAGATAAAGCTGCTAGAAATCAAAGAGAACGAAAAGAAGGAAAAGAAGAAAATGAAGGAGGAGATAACCTAGGTATCACATATCAAATCAGAGTATTTCTCTAAAGCACTCTGCAAAGTTTATCCTTTTTTTGGACAACTTGTTTTATTTTTGGTCAAAAGACAAGATGCTTCTGATTGTTGTTATCAAGTCTTTCTCTACGGTAGTGTTTGTTAAACAACACCAAAACCCCCCACCGCACTGTTCATTCCATGGTACTGTTCATCCTTAAAAAAAAATAAAATAATGATTGATATGGAAAATTGAAAAAGTGTTATTGGAAAGTGGAAAATTTTGTTTTGTAGTGATTATTTTATTTGAATAGTAATAAAGAGTAAATAATGTGATATAAAAAGTGAATGATTTGATATGTTTTTTTTTTTAAAAAAATGAAGTCAATAGTGTGATGGAATGTGAGGGAATTTGGTATTGTTTAACAAACAAGGCCTACGTCACACTGACTTTGGCAAGACAAATATAACTGCTGATACTCCTTTCCACCTTCTAAGTTGACAATGACCAGACTAATAGTTTTCTTCTTTGGGTCAAGAGATGGCTGAAGCAACTCAAATAATGAAACAGAGCCATTGTGCTTTTCAATTTTAGCCATCCTCTTTTTAGCAGCCTTAAGTTACAGTAATTCAAATGAGGACCTACATGAGGTGAACTTAGAACACGCTCAATCCTATCCTGATTATACCTCTATTGGTTGGTTGACTGTTTCCATACAGTGGATTGCTACAATTTCGTCAATTATGAATGTATTAAATAGACGCATACCTGTAACGTAAGGATATTTGGTTTGTGAAACAAGGGAATATATGACTTTACCCTTTAGTCTGTTATAGACAACTTACTTGCAGAGTTATTTCAGGCCATATTGATCACACTGCTGCTTGTCTTGTTTCAGGTGCCTGAGCAAAAGGACACTTCTATAGTGAAAATCTTGAGGGAATCAAATTCCCTTTTACCTCATGTAGTCCTTGGTAGTACGCTGTTGGCTCTTGTTTACCCACCTTCTTTTACATGGTTTACCACCAGGTGACTGAACACTCTTTAGATGAATTGGTTGGTCAATGTGTGCCTGATTACGAAAAAAGTTGCATCAAAGAGCAAACTCAAGGAAAAATGAGAAGCCATTTGCATATTGATCTTCTTTACTGTCTAAAATGTGGAGAAAGCAGGAGTTAATTTCTCTACAGTTATGAGTCATCGACAAATGCATAAAAAATTATATATAAGCATGTATCTGCTTGAATTACTTCTCTAAAGTAGGATAAGTTTTGGAGTCTTTATGTATGGAACATGAAGAAGATACATCACTATTTTTGCTATGTTACTTGGGTGAAACCATTGAGGGATAGGATTTAATTTTGGCTTAGTTCATAATGTTGATTTCTAACAAAAAATGAAAAGGAAAAGATTTACAATTTTTATCCAAAGCTTATGCTTATAAATTTTTTTTTTTCTATTTCTAGGTACTATGCACCGGCATTGGGGTTTTTAATGTTCGCAGTTGGGGTTAATTCCAGAGAAAATGATTTCCTTGAAGCATTCAAGAGACCAGCAGCTATTTTTGCTGGTTATGTTGGCCAATTCATAGTGAAGCCTCTTCTTGGATATCTTTTTGGCGCAATCTCAGCTACACTATTTGGTCTACCACCTTCCATAGGTAAGGATGCTCTCTCTCTCTCTCTCTCTCTCTCTCTCTCTCTATTGTTCTTTCTTAATGATAGCTATTATCAATCTCACCTTCAAAAACCTGCCGACACTGATTTAACATTTTCTTAATCTATGTAACAGGTGCTGGGATTATGTTGGTATCTTGTGTTAGTGGGGCCCAGCTCTCAAACTACGCTACTTTTCTCACAGACCCACTAATGGCCCCTCTAAGCATTATCATGACATCATTGTCTACTGCTACTGCAGTATTCATCACACCAATGTTATCACTCTTGCTCATTGGAAAGAGACTGCCTGTTGATGTAAAAGGAATGATGTCTAGCATTACGCAGATTGTAGTTGTGCCCATTGCTGCAGGCTTGCTATTGAATCGGTGATATAACAACTCCATATAATTTGATAACATATCGAACTCTTTTAGTGGTCCCTACCTGTCTCTTATATTTGTGCCTACAGGTTCTTTCCCCTGATCTGTGATGCTATTCGGCCAATTTTGCCTCCACTATCAGTCTTGGTAACAGCTCTCTGTGTTGGAGCACCACTTGCCCTTAACATTGAATCTGTTTTATCTCCTTTTGGAATGACAATTTTGTTGCTCGTTATTGCATTTCATTTTTCTGCGTTTGTAGCTGGTTATTTCTTTTCTGGTCTAGTCTTTCATAAGGCAACTGATGTGAAAGCTTTGCAAAGAACACTATCCTATGAGACAGGTCCCACCTTTTAGCCATTAACAGCATTGTAATACTCTGCATCTGCATAAGAACACTATCCTATGATGTTTTTACTTTTGCAGGAATGCAAAGTAGTCTTCTCGCCCTTGCACTTGCAAATAGGTTCTTCCAAGATCCACTTGTGGGTGTGCCTCCAGCAATCTCAGTAAGTTCATGCCATCGCTTTTGTATCAAATTTCTCCTATTTTTTTCCTCCAGAAAACGAAATTCGGTTAAATCATCTCTTTCTTGCTGCGAGAAGCAGGGTTTTTTGCCCCGGATAAGAATAAGATTAAATCAACTCCCTATATAGTAATTCCATCCTGTATAGTTTGATTGTCATGGATTCACACTCACCTTGGTTTTTCTATCTTGAATGACCTTTGCTTGCTGTTTTTTTATTTACTGGATTTACGTTTACAGCCAATATAGAATCATATCACATATCAAATGATAAGAAAATCAGGCAGATGATTTACAGAATTTGGCTAAATTATGTTCGAAGTTCTCTCTCTCTCCCCCTTTTGCAATAAGTGGGGTTATGAGTTCGAACCTTGACTCTATCAATTCTTTACCCACCATTTCAATTAAATATTTTATGTGTTGGACCTCACCTATTAAAAGGGAGCTTGAGCCTACATGTGAAGGAGAGTGTTAAAATATTGATTAAATGATTTTATTTACCTCTTCCTATATGCCTAAGCTTTTAAGATAAGTAGTGATTTAACAGAAGAAGATGATGCCTTCTTATTCCAAGTGTTAGAATGTTAACATACTTGTGCTAGAATATTTTCTCTATCATTTTGTTTTTGAATAAGGCTGCATATGGGGTTGCACAATAATCTATCTTGTATAATTTTGAGTAATATCCATAATGTTTCTCTATGATTTGCAGACTGTAATAATGTCTTTGATGGGCTTCACTCTTGTAATGGTTTGGGCTAAGAGGAAAGAATAAGTCAGATTTGAAGCGGCACTACAAGTCTTGATATGCTGTGACTTTGTCCATCCATTATCTTGAGGTGAATGGGCAATGCAGAAGATGTCATTGAGCACTTGAAGATGTGACCTTCAGGTAGCCGTTTTAGGTGTCATTGTTACATCATCTCTTGTAAAGAATGGAATGGCTTCCTTTCGTTTCAATTTTCCTTCGAAGATGATATAAAAAGTTACAAATTGAAGAGGATTTTGGAAGGAATCGATTGCGGCAATTATAAAAAGCCTCTGCCACTGCTTGTGTATATACAACTATGCCTATTTAATTATTATGCAGGTACCATAACATCTAACACGACCTAATTGTTTTTCATGTTAGATTGTAAGAGTTATTTGAAATTCTAATAACGGATCGACAATATTTAGAAATATCATTTTTTCAGGATTATTTTTCAATAATGTTTTCATTTTTAATGGAGATATAGTCGATTAGTCTGACCAATGATTTTAAGCATGTACGGCCCTTCAACCCGAGGGAATAACATTCTGCATCATAGAGAGAAGCAGCGAGAAATCTCAAAAATGTGCTCAATTAATGTTAGGGGGAATGATTTTATGTGTCTCTAGGTCCTAGTAATTTTGGGTTTGACTTTTAGCCTTTGGATGGCACTAATTGATACTTGGATGTGTTAGGGTTTTTTTGTTAATAACAATTAACCCAATTCAGTTTTGTGAGTTCATAAACTCATAATTTTATATTGGTAGCTGCAGTGTAATTCAGAATAGCCTAAAAGAATTTCATGCAATTTTTCTTTTCCAGATTAATGTTTTTGAACTTGGATAGCTCCACAGCCAAGGAAGTTTTTGATGGACATTATTAGCTGTGATTGCTTTTCAGGAGTCAAACGACTACTAATAAGGCAATAGAAGGGGAAGAATATTGAAAGGAAAATTGTAGTATCTTTTATGTCGAACAATAGCTAGTATATGGAGTGGAGTAGCTCTTTTATGCATTGATTTGAACCCACATTCTTCTTCAAAGTTAATTTCTCCAAGAGAAAAGAGACAAACCATTTCCATCAGAGACACTCGCAATTGGTATAATTAGCAGGATCTATTTTTTTTGATAATTACGAACATTGACATCATTGATTTAGTTTTCAAAAATGAACAATATGCATACCTTACCATTACGGATTGGCTGGAGAACTTAGAATAAAACTATTTTAGTTTGATTAATTATGATGAGTTTCAATTTCAGCAAACAAGTGTGCAAGTATACATATGAATTGAAGTGTTAGATAAGTGACACTTGAACAAAAAATGATAATGCTTTCGTTACATAAATAAAATTATTCTGGAGACTTCAGTCTTTTTTATTAAACTAGTACTGAATTAAAAGAAACAAAATACAAAGAGGGAGACCATCAACAAGGACCCACAAGAAAGAAATACAACAAAAATCAAGCAGTAAAGTAGTACAAATAGCCCAACCGATTAAATGAAATTAATAATACATTCGGGGTGGGCAGGAAAGTCGCATTTTGTACAGTAATAAAACCAATGGTTTGGGTCTCTTTTTTTTTCGCAAATTAGACAATAATATTCTCCAGAATTGTCTTCCGCAGCGTAAGTGAGCTTGAGGAGATGTGCATCATATTTATGTCTTGCTACCAATGGAAGATTTGCACATCTAATTCCCAAGATGAAATCGCAATCAATGCATTTGAATGTATACTTCTTGTGGTCCCTAGGACAAGCTTTGCATTTTTTGTCATCTTTAGAATCTAGAGTGAAGAAAAGGGAATGCTGATGACCTTTGTGTTTAAGAGTTTCCGGAATCGAGCCACATTGAACACAAATCGTGAACCAATCACACATGTCACATTTGTAGACGAAGCCACGTTGATCCAAATAACAAATTCTACACCAGAACCTGCCTCTCCAGGTATTTTCTCTTGGGACGAGGTTGAGTGGGTGAAAGTTGTGAAGTCGGTATTGCTCAATCCTTATGGAAAGTTTAGCGCATCGAGTATGAAGAAAAAAGTTGCAATGCGCACAACTGTAAAACGGGACTAAAATTATGAATTCCATACATACCCCACAAAGCTTATCATCATCTTTGATATTCTCATCGCAGATGACTAACTTATGTTGTTGGTGACTCAAATGCTGAATCTCCCCAGGGTAAGGTCCTTCGTCATATGCTTGATTGTGCGCTTTGATCAAATGAGTTGTGCGGCCAATGGATTTGTTGGGCACCAATTCACTAGTTGTAGGCGACTCCCCGTACATATTCCTAAAACCACTAAAACATTCCGTATGGAAAATATAATTACATTCCTGACAATAGTAAGCTGCATATTTTGTATTCACCTTGTTCATGCAGAATCCACAGAACATGTCTTCAGTCTTCTTGATTTCATGAGGAGAATATGTGAGGTTGAGAAGGTGATTGTGTTGCTTAATTTTGAAGATGTGTGGAATGTTAGCGCATCTACTGTGAACCAAGATTTTGCAGATAATACATAGGTAGGGGAAGTTTTTGATTTGCTTTCCACAAGCATCGCAAACGAACTGGACCTGCCTTAAGATGGAAACAAATTCGTGTTGGTGACAATCATTAGGATTTGTTGGGAAGGTGTTAATACATTGGTGCAGAGTTGGAAATCACAGGAATCACAATTGTAATAGAAAGCTCTATCGTGAGATGTACAACAAGCAAGACAATGACATTGACCTGGCTGACGGAGAGAAAGGGTATGGTCTGGGTGTAGAGGGTGGTTTATCTGGTAAGATAGCTTGGTACATGACTCATGAATGACGAAGCTGCTGCAATTGTATTCGGGGCATTTGTAGGCGGCACCCAATACAGGTTGGTCGCACCCCCAGCAAACAACTTGCTTGTTGCCATCATTTTCCGGGCTTTTTGTGAATTTCAAGATATGATTTTTGAAAAAGGAGGGGTAACAACATTCGACACAATGGGAGAGGTAATTACCTGCTGGTCGGTGGCAAAAGCAGCAAACAAGTTGTATCTTCTCACCCTCTTCTTGACCTTCCGAAGAATGAAGAGGGGAATCATCTCTTTCTCTTCGGATCAAGTGGTGCCCTTCATAACTAGGAGAACCGTAATGATCGCAACGGTCCATCTCTTCTTCCGCGATCTGTACGTGTTTGAGAGTGTAAGTGAAAGCACAAAACCGAGAGGTAGAGGTGGTTATCAGATGCAGATGATATATAGTGTAGGGATTTGTATTTATTCTATTTATATTTATTTATTTGGTAACAACTTAATTGGTGGGTCCCACCTGTTTCCTATTCAATTTCGCCAGACTCATACTCCCAAGTCCCAATCATGTTTGGCTTGCAATGTGAATTGAATTCCAATGTGAATGTGAGTTGGGTTGCAACTTGCAAGCCAAACATGATTATTTATTTATTTATTTTTTTAAAAAAAGAGTTGATATTACTGAGCATTTCTCCTACAACTATCACTCTTGTACCTACTTTATCAATCTCCTTCGCAAATAATTTAAATGGAAAAATACAATTGCTTCTATCAATTGGCATAATCAAATGAAGTGCTGTTTGCGATTCTTCCAAATTAGAATGGGAGGTTTTGGAAAAGAAGTTGAGAATTAAAAGAGTTGAATTATGGTTAACTTATATTTATACCTTAACACAACTCGAATTAGATACATGACAATTTTTGAAAACACCTAGAAATTTTATACGAATCCAACACGAGATTAATAAATTAGGGTTGAGAAACTAATTCGTTTAATTAAATGTGTTGGATTATGGTTGACCTATATAATTTTATACTCATATTTCAATACAACTCAAACTCGACACGTAAACACGATTGCTTCCTCTACTTTTGGTATTTTAATTGTCCTCACAGTAGTTAACTAATTGCAAGCATGAAGTATTGAATTCGTGGATGGAAAGAAGATTGCATATTCCGTTAAAAGTAGGCTCTTTGCTAAATTATTCTCACAATTATTTTTTTTTTTTTGCAAACGAAGGTTTAAAAAAAAAAAAAAAATTAACCTTAGATGATTGACGTGAAAGATGTGGGCTTGATGGTAATGCGAGATGTATGCTTCCCAGTCAAGGATAAGAGCATTCACACAACAACAGCTTTCTTGTAATTTCTTCTCTTTTATAAATGTAGGAAAATTTTATAAAGAAATTACAAAAAGTTATATGCATTGTTTTCCTAAACATTGAGTAGGCCTTATGCTTACTTTAGCCCAAACATAAATTTTAAACCTACTAGAGAAATAATTATAACCCAAACATAAATTTTGCATTATATTCAGTTTGATTCACTATGTCTCATTAGGTGTAAACCAGCTCACCCTTTTTGTTTTAGTGTTTTTAGTGAAGTGGAACTCATCTTGTTTTCGAGTTGCTAAGACCCAAATTAATAAATCTGTGCTTGTTTGGGTTTTCTTTTTTTAAAAAAAAAAAAAAATAATAATATTAACAATTAATCTAAAACACACAATATTTAAAAAATTTAAATAATAGAGGATCATGTTGTTCTTTAGCTTAACCTTTTAAAGTTTGATAAATAGATAATATAATGCAATCGTATAATTATTATAAACCTATAATTATCTTTTATCTCGCTACCATTTGATCGCAATGCTATTATCTTGATCCCTAGCTTTCTCTAAATAAAGATCTTTAATTAGTATTAAAATAGTTTAGAGTTTAGAGAGCAATTTTGACTCAAAATATGTTCACCTTAACTTATCATACACAAAAGTTTAGGATTAACATTGATGCTAAGCAGCTATGTATTTTGTGAATACAACAAAAGTTGATCAAAGCTCTATTGAAGATGTGCTTGACTTGGCTTGCACTCACCCAATACTTATATGCTTTGAAAAAAGTTGACTTGTAAAAGAAAGATTCTTTATATTTTTCTTAATTAATGTTGTTACTATAATGATATTCTGCTTATGAAAGCCAAAATATGGCGAATTTTTTTTTTAAACTTACTTTTCTTTTGTTGGAGGATAGACAAAAAAAAAAATTCAAGTGTAAATCTAAAGAAAAAGTAAAAACAAACTTAGAATTATTGGTGTACACAAAGAATCAAATCTTAATTTGAGTGTAAAGTAAGGTAGTGTATCATGCCATCATGTGATAAAAAGCAAGCGAAGTGTAACTATGAATATGAATATGTATGAGAAAACATTTAATTGGTTGATTATATATTTATTATTTACAAAATTTGCCTTATTAAAAAAAAAAAAATCGAATTTGTAATGATTGAACTTTGCCTTTGTGGCCTTTGTTGGGCTTTGACTTTGAAAGATGGGCTAATTTGGGCTTACTTGGGGTCCGACCCACCAAGTGAGTTTCTTGGAATATTGAGTCATTGTTGAGTCTCTTGTCTTAGTTGTCAATGTGTGATGACCCATTATTAGATATATGGGGAGGAGTACTTCGGGCCTTTTAGATCTATCAGTATTTGGTTGATGTTGGGTCCGATTGTGGGCCTTGGTTCCTTAATACTTTCTAATTTGTTGTTTGAAAATTGAAATGTTAATTTGGCCTTTCGCTCTCTCATAATTTTTACTTATAACCCTTAACTTAGACTCAAACATTACAACCCAAAATTATGTTTTGACACTTGAATTTTCCAACCCAAAAATTAAAACGTAACAACAATGTGAATTTCTGAAAGAGTTTTGGTAGTTGTAGTCTTCTTTATTATTGAATATTAAACAGATATTAATTTTCCTTTTTGTCGCTAGAACACACAATTTTCATATTTATTGAGCACTGCCAATATTTTTGTTTGCTCACCTTCAAAAAGGTGGCACTGAAATGGTGATAAGTGTTGCGTGAATTTGTAAATTGAGGCTACAATTTTCATCTTATTATCATGTCAGCCATAAGGATCAATTGATCAAATGTAATTTTTGTACTTATGATTATGACCAACATTAAATAACCGTCTCAATTTAAAAAAGTATCACAAATATTAATTTCGTTCAAGTTTGGTTCAATTTTTTAATGGAGCTCCACATCACCACACCATACTTAAAAAGTGACGTCGGTCCCTTATGCCACATATTTAAGCCAACTTAACATATCATATGATGTGGCCATATATCACGGGTGATACTTATGTTTTTTATGCCACATGAACTGAAGTAAAAAAATTAAGAAATGATTGCTGTCAATAATTTGTCTATATTTTTTCATATTCTCTTATAAATTTAATGGATCAAACATTAAATTTGTAGGGTCGAGCCTACTATTAACTTATGTAAGTAAATCTAATAACTAATTTGTAAGATGACACACAAAACATATACACAAAATACTTACACCAATATTTCTCTTCAAATATAAATATATATATATATATATGTGGTTCATAGCCATAGGTCAACCAGGTGACTATCAGTCTCACAGTCTCTCTCTGAAAAATCTCACAGGCTCACAGCTATGGCTATGACCACCTTACTCTACCTTCAAAATCCTCTATTTCTTCACAAACCCACAAAACCCATTTCGTCTTCAACTCAAAAGTCCCAAACATATGGAACATTGCAAACCCAAGTCCAGAAGCGTACCAATTGTGGTGCCATCCAGAACCCAAAGGCCATGGTGGCTCTATTAGGAGCGGGTTTGGCACTGACCCTCGTGGGACCCGCCTCAGCTGCGGAGCTACCCTCTTTGCAACTCACTGAGCCCGCCAACGCTCTCTCCTTGCCCACCTGGGCCGTGCATGTGTCCAGTGTGGTCGAATGGTGAGCGGTTTCTCTCATATTCTGGCGCATTTGTTAATGGGTTCTGAGAATTTGCTGTCAATTTCGTAGATTTTATCTGGGTTTTGTTTTCTATCACTTTGGTTGCTGAGAAAAGGAAGGATTTATGCTTTCTGTGGTTCATTCCCTTAGTAACTTTTCTGAGTCAAATAGTTTTTATTAGGCTTTTGTTTTCAAAATATTGAGTTGGATTGTCTCAGCAGCCACATTTTGATGATTGTATGCGGTGTTAATGCGAATCGAAAACTGTCTTTTAAGTTACTGCCCGTTTGGTTGCCAAGAAACGCAAGAACAGTATGATATAATGAAATATGATATTTTGCTTTGTGTCTTTTGTTGAAATTTAACTTAAGTAGTTAATATATTTTATTAATGATATATTTTTTTTCTCAAAGGATTACAGCAATGGCATTGGTGTGGCAATATGGGGAGCAATCCGGGTATGAATCTTGGAAAGGACTCTCCTGGGGTATGGTGAGTTATTGTTCCATGTCTTGCAATATTGACTAGCTAGATGTGTCATCATCAATGGAAAAAGTATATGTAATTGTTATATGGACAAATTTATCTCGATGAAGTTTGACCTTGTGGTGATCATTTCTATTAAGTAATTTTAGCTAGCTGTTTATATTTCAAGTATATACTGGTTCACGGTTAATGAATGAATTTCATAATATATTGCATTATCATGAATGGTATTGCCTTGAAAGTTTTGCCAAATCTCATTTGCTGCATTGTGTCAAATATTCTAAGTATAAATAATGGGGAGGTGATTGTTCCAATTTGTCAATATCATTGAAATGTATAAGGTAAGTACTTAGAATTGAGTCAATTGTTATGGACATGTAGTTCCGATTGCCTGAAGTTTTAATCTCTGCTCAACTCAATAAGGCCTTGATCATAATGACATAGGTAGAGTCAAACTTAGTCCAATTGCTATGCGAAACAAAGTGGACGTGATTCAGTTGTTATATGCATATAAACAGTGGGATGTCCAAATACCCCCGTTTCTAATATAAATAAATAGAGATAGGGATTTGATCTGCGAGATCTCCTTTCTCCCTTGAGAGGATGCATTCTTGTTTACTATCATTAAGTTGCATATTATTATTTTTCCAAATTGTAGGTGATGCTTGTTTCTTTTGTAGTTTCATTATTTATGATTGATAATTGATTTGTGCAGGTACCCTTGTTAGGTGGAGCATTTTGTGCATGCACGTGGCATTTCTTTTATAACTCTGAGTCTCTTGAGGTAAGAAGGTTGCATATTCTTGAGTCTCTTGTTGATCTATAAGAGCTGCTTTCTCCCTTGAGTGGTTACTTCGTAGTTTACTATCTTTAAGTTTGCATTATTTTCTTTCTCCAAATTGTAAGTGATGCATGTCGCTTTTATAGAGTTGTTATTAATACGATAAATAATTGATTGGTTCAAGAAACCCTGCTTCTTGGAGCATTTTGTGCATGTACATGGCATTTCTTTATAACTTTTTTTTTGTTTTTTTTTTTTTTTTTAAAGTACATTTCTATAACTCTGTTCTCTGTATATATTTTTTATGAGGAACATATTGTTGAATTGTTTTTATGCAAAATTTTGGTTGTATTGATGAATGAGTAAGCATTGAAATCTTATCCTATGATACTTAGTGATGATAGACATTTCTTTAACACTTGTTGTGAATATAGATTATGGGGCTAAGAGTTTACGTTGATTTGCTCTGTGGTTCCATATCCTCCACAAGCTCAGTTCTTAAAATGCTGCAGTAACTTATATGCTCTGTAAGGTTTTATGTCCTGGCTCAATTTGGTTGACACCAGCATGGTATTGACAACTTCAAACTGTTGTGAAGCCTACCCAATCTGAGTAATCTGAAATGACCAATCCCACCCCAGTTTTATGGCCATCCTGTTATTATGTTTTGACCAAACCTACCTAAGTAATTTATAATTGTGACTGCAAGCTAGCTCAGAAATTGCTTTCTCTTTGAATCAACACTTGGTGCATTCTTGCCACGAATGGCTAGGACATTTTTTTCGTGCTTCTGGCGCATCTGCTTAAGCCGTCTTGTTTAGATAACTGCCGTTGGATAAGCTTTGTTATATTATACCTTGAACTATTTTATTTATTCATTCAATGACCTTTACTACAAACTCCTCACATTGGACCAATTTATAGATCATTCCAAAATTTTCCCTTTCATCTTTTAGTTGATTATGATGTGAATGAACTGTAAAATAGAATATTTAAAATGACTTGGATGTTTCTCATGAGGTGCAGGTACTGGTGGCTCTTCAAGCAGCATTAACAGTTATAGGTAATGCCACGATGTGTATTGCTGCATTCCGAATATACAAATCATCAGAAGATAGCTCCAAGAATATCTGAAAGTTTCTGTACCTACATACCTATATATGTGCCTTAATAAACCTTTTCCCTGTCTTCTACCTCCCTGTTGGATAGGTAATATTATTCTTCTTTATGGGGGCAGCAATCTGGCTAATAGTTATAATTTTTAAGAGAAAAAAGACCAGTTTATAGAACTACTAATAGTAGTTTATCTTCTATGATGTGTGCAGGAAACTGGAAACTACTTGCTAGAGGCTTCCTTATTTATGATGAAGTTGTTGAAAGTAGTGTCAGGAGTCTGATGCCAGCATGCGTTGAGCTGATCTAATTGTTTGGAGCTGTAACTATGAGAATGAAAGTTTCCCTTTTGTGCCTGGTGAGCTTTGTCAATCGAGTGGATTGATGGACCTGAGCCCTCTACTTAGATATACATGTATATAAGTAACCATTTTTCAACCGTTTAGATTGAATATTATAGAATTGCCGCATTTGTGGACTTTCTAAAGTTTATTATTTACGTTTCACCTGATTTTGTATAGTTGTTGTTTTGAATGGTAAGCATTGCACCTGATCAAACCATATCAGTGAAATTTCCTTGAACTGCAAGCATGTTAAATAATAAATTTTTCAATCATGGGCGCTTGACATGGTACATTCAAGGACAATGATAGAACCAAATGGATGGGATTCCCGCAATTTGGACAGCCCTACAAAGTGGGTGCTGGGTTTATCTTCCTTAGGCAGATGGGCCTTGCAATCCCCTCTTTGTGTGGCTACTGAATTATCAGCAATTCGGACAACTAAATTGTAAGGAAATCTCGTTCTAACCAAATCACATGAACTTTCACTCGCAACAGCCCGTCTAATTCATGGTAGAATTCGGAGCTTGAAGTGTGGGTCAAAGCTTTACCATACGTAAATGGCTAAAAGCTTATGGGAATTAGAGCATTAGCAACAGTTTTCTTTAAATTTTTATAAATTATAGGAATCAAATTACTTTTTGCTTTAAGGATAGGACCCCATCATCCAAACTTGTAATAGCTTCAGTTGTTTTTGTTCATTCTTTCTCCTTCAGCTCGGTGGTTAATGGTTATGATCAAATACCTGAGCCATTTTGCAGTTTTGCACGAGTCAACTCGAATGTGCAGCCTTGTACAACCAAACGGTGGAGTTTTGAGTTCCCACACCATTAGGGCTCTTGTTGTTTGGGTCGTTGTATATGGTTCATCTGCTAGTTTTTAACTTAAGAGAAATTCCCTATTGTTTTTGTTCAAATCTAGTTTCACCGAATATATAATTTACTGTTTCCTTTATGAAATGCTAATTTCCGTTTTCTTTTAGTGTTTTTTTAAATGTTCAAACTGTTAATCTTCACACAACATAGATGTGGCTGGGATGCAAAGTCAATGTGTATTATTTTTCCAAACAAGATGAATCACCACCAAAAGACATTACCTAAGACCACTCGCAATATTGAACTAGTCAAATCCTCTTTTTAGCCAAAATATGTCCAGAACTCATAAAAAGCATAGAATGTGTTCCAAGCTTAATTTCATCTTTTAGCATATTTCACCATATGATTAATTATTGCTAACTCTCCAATAACATGATCCTAAAACAGAAAAGAAGAAATCTAGAAACTCAAGAGAGGGGACCAGAGAGAACATCACTTCTCTTCTTTTGATATATCTCAGTGTTTGTGAACAAGGGTAGAGGAGAAACTGTCCAAATGGGGGAACTTCTTCTGAAGCTCATACATTAAGGCCAAGTTCTCTTGGTGAAGAAGACTAGCTTTTTTCCTCAGCTTCTCATTCTCTTCAATTATACTTTTGTTCTCCAAATATAGCTTCAGGTTCTTGAGTTCCATATCCTTTTCTACCATTTCTTCACAACTTTTCCTGCTGATCAAACACATCCACCCACATGACTTAACAATCACAAAAGAATAGAGGCATGAAAAAGGTGAAAACAGTACTGAAGGATTATTTGATTATGGGGTTTTATGTTATGATATGAAGCATATATATGTATACCTGGTAAGCCTGTGAACTTGAACTTTAGATCGCTTTGATCTTTGCTTTCTTTCCAAAGACAGGACTAGACCAGATGGAATCTCCTCAATATTGTTGTTGATACACATTTTTCTTTGCTTCTTATTGCTTTTCCTATAAAAACTAGGAGCTATAGCAGAAGATTATATATGCTGCTGATCAGAAGGCGAATGAGTGATCAAAAGTGACAGAAGAGTGGGTTGCGATGTCCTATAAATATAGTTGGGTTTGCATTTGTGTATGTCTATATCCATGTGGTTGGCAGTATAGAGAGAGAGGGAGAGACACAGAGAGAGAGATTTCTCTTCTGGCAATCATGGCTGGTGGACTCACGATTAATTGTAGAGGGCAGGGGCCTGTTATCAAAAGATGAAGAGAAAAAAGTCATTGGAGAGGAAGGATCATGGCATTATAAGAGAGGGCTAAACGTCCATATAACCCAGAAAATTTGATTATGTATGTTGAAAATTCAATTTCTTTCATCATTTCAAAGAAGTTGCCGGAATTACATAAATAAACCACTTCTTTTCATTGTGTAAACCACATGCTGCTTTATTGAATGAGCAACTATTGTCAGTCACCTAGAAATAAATGCCTTGGTACAGTCTACATGTCACAAGTCTCTCTCTATGTAATTACATTCTAATCTTAGATTGGAAAGGTAAGTAGCCTACATAGAGTGAATGGTTTATCAAAGATATTCACGAGTACCAAGTCTTATTGCATGCTTAGTCATTTTTGAGTGATAATACATATAAAACTAGTGTTTTTCCTGAGTCGTTACAAATGACATGACTTGTTAAGGAATAGAGACTGTAAGTCTCTATCTACATCGGGAAGATGAATAGCCCACATAAAGTAGATAGTTTATTAAAGGCACTCATGGGTGCTAAATCACACATTACTTATTAGATAAAACTGGACTTTATAAATGACTATAGAGAAGCTCTAAATTGACTATGCCTTTTGAGCTGATACTGTAGCAATGTCATTACATGTATGTTACTATAAATCACTACCTATCTTAAGATATTTTAATTGAAATCAGGGTGCAAATTATGAAGTCAAATTTTGAACTCTAGAGCTCAGCTACAATATCATGTTAAATCATCACTTATACCAAAAACTTCTCGAGCATGTCATCTAGAGTCGTGATGGTGCATTGAAATGCATGGCACCCTAGTTAAGGTCGGCATAAATGGATGGATAGGCTTCTACAAGTTGCTCGTGAGTGTGGCATCACCTTGCCTTATGGGCCCATAAATTGAGCATGGCAACACTGTAGTAGATTGTCCATCCTCTCTCTCTCTCTCTCTCTCTCTTTCTCTGTGTGGGATTTTAAGCTTTATGTGAGTTGGTGGCCCATTAGCAGGGGGGAGGTAATTGGCATACTCATCCCACCCTTTCCTTGCTCCACCTTTTAGTTCCCTCATTATACTTAGTTTGAACACAAATATCTAAGGGTCAAATGCTATATTGAGGGCCTGGAAACCCCATCTCCTTTAATAATCTCCACATTTGATTAAGATGCTGATGATGGCGATGTGAATGTGTGGCTGACTTTCTGTGTTTGTGTATACAACTAGATCTTCATGACGATTGTAGTTCACAAACAACTGATAAAGCCTTTTTCCCTATTTTCTTATGTCTCACAAACAATAAATGGAGACAAGATTCGATCTCAAGACGTTTATTTTCAAAAGCTTAAATTGATTAAAAATAATAATAATTAATCTAATTATTTAATTAATATTCTTACATTTTCTTGCTTAATTATTAAGAAATTATCGTATCATAAAAGTACTTAGGACCCTCTTGGCTTCTATAGGTGTGCTTATTAACTCGAATCCTTTGACTTTTTCCTTTGGTCGTTTGATTGATGTGATACTCTTAGGTCCATTTTTTTTTTCTTATTTTAGAGAATACTATATAGCCAAGAAGTTTCACTTGAATGGCCTAACATATCTATATCATGTGATTACAGTACAATATGGTACCAAAAATCTTTGCAACCTTATTTAGTGTTTTAAATCCATCCTGGTGGTACATGACAGCGGGCTGTAGGGTACCTCTCTCTCTCTCCTTGTTAGAATAGAAATTTTAAGGATGTTTTGGAGAAGTGTTTGCTATAACCTAGTGCATACCGATCTATATGTGTGACAGTGGGTTGTAGGCAGGGTGCGTGTTTCTCTCTTTCTTGTTAAAATAGAAATTCTAAGAGTGTTTTGGAAAAGTGTTTGCTATACTCTAGTGCATACCAATTCATCATAATTGGTGGGGCAAATAACGTCTTGAGAATAACGACTCTGTACCGCACCTTAAGAGTATTTAATTTACTGGTCTAACAATCTGTGCAGCACACATATGCGTGGACAAATATGTAAACATATACAAGTGTTTGTATAGTATTCACTCAGAAAACCTAATGATTTAGGTTTGAATGGTGAAGAGTGAGGCATTTGAAGAGGACTAGGACCACTCAAACCCTCACTTATATCTTCTTTTACTGATGCTACACTACTTCTAAATCTATGAGGTATAGATGCAATAGTCAACAAAGAAATGAAACTCTTCTCTTCTTCTTCCCCTCCTCCCTCTCTAAATGCCCTGAATTTCCTCTGTCGAAAACTACAAAACCCATATGGCATAGCTAATATGCATGCATCAATCATGATGGCAGTGTGCATTAATTTCTGCATGGGTCCAGGTTTGCATCAACCCCATCTATCTACTCCATCCAACTGGGTGCCCTGCAATCAATTACATTTCATATTGGTGTGCACCTTCATCATCAAGCGTCACTGTAGTCACAACATCATGCCAAATTTGATTTTGGATATTAGGTATTTGGTTTTCAACTCGTACATAATTATAGTTGTGGACATTATGTTATGTACACACATTTATAACATCATGGTCATAAGGTGATACATTTATCATATATTGGTGGGAAAGTTGACAGAATACTTAAAATGCTTCCACATTCAATTGATGCACCTCTGCGTACAAAGATGGGAACTACTTGATGGCTGCCTATGCAACCTCCATAGTCCATATGCCTGCCATCTAAAGGAAGACAATGAAGAATGGCATTAAGAGTGCGTCTGCTATCTGGCCTCGTGATTTTACATGCTAAACGTGCATTTTTAAATAAAATCACAGAAAATATCATGTTAAAGAGGACATCTAAACTAAAATTTTACTGCGTTTTGGAATTACTATTTTTGATACTGCATGTTTCAAACCCGTTAAACCAAGACTAACAGAACATACTTTATATTCAGAAGTGGTTTTGGATACTAAAGTAAGCAATTTACTGCTAGCTAACAGGTTACAATAGCAATTGTGTGAGCTGGAATTTTTATTTTTTTTTCTAATTTCTTCTTGTTTGTTCCTTTTATATGACCCACTTTTTTTTCTAAGCATATTAGAACTTGTAATGATTCAAGCGTTTGTCTATTTGTTGTGGCCTTTACTCCTAGTAGCGAATCTAACCTATTAGGGTTGTGAGGGGATTTTTCTTTTTCTTTATTGGCAGCTCTCTTTTCATTTTTTTTTTTTTTGGATGATAACATTCACTTACAGTATCTCCATTTACACATAAGCCTTCTTAAAAATAAAAAATACGAATACATCCCAGTTGGATTGAATTTACACACCTCTTGTAGGGATATAAACAGAAAATGTGTACGAAAATAAAACCAAACATTTCTCAAGAAAAAAATGTACTTTTTTTTAATGGAAAAATTAGGGTGACCTCCCGAAAGTGCTATAATTTAAAATGACTTACTTTATTAGGGATGGTATAATGACCTCTCCTGAAGTTTAGTAAGTAAAAGAATGTACCTCTCAACTATGTGAACATCTACAACCCTAAGTTTTCAAATTTCTTTTGAAATTTGAATAGAATAAACAGTTTCATTTTCCAAGTCATTTTGAGCTGTCTTTAATGGCTATGCATCGTTCTATTAGTTAATGTGTTTTGGAGGGTGTTTTTTATTTTTTTTATTTGAAAAATAATGTTTTAATATGACATAAAGTTGAAAATAGTTTTAAGGGTTTTGTATTTTGAATTATTTGTTAATATTTTTGTCTTGGCTTTAACAAACAAAGCCCATGGCAGTATCACAAAATTAACAATGTTATATTGAACAATCTTTGCCCTTTCATTATAACAAGAGTATTGAAGTCCTTAAATTTTGAGAAATTTCTTTGTATAATTACTAGACCTTAGGGAGGTCATATTAATTCCTCATTTATTATTGATTTTGATTAATAGAATTACATGCTTTAAGAACGCGTGTTAATTTAATAGATTGAATTAGAAAAAATTTCTTTAACCCAATTTTTTTTTTTCTTATAAAAAAAAAGTCCATAAAGCCTACCCATTTTTCATGTGTTATAGATCTTAACCTTTGCGTACTATGTACGAAGAGGCAGCCCACAAGACATTCATTGGATGGGGCTAATTGATATTAGTAAGGTCAATCCCTCTGTCTAGCTAAGCCCAAATGTGTTCTATTCTGTTCTGTGCCCTTTTCTCCCACTTTGCATGCAAAGGCTTCGGTTTGAGCCCAACAACAAGCATGGAGAATAACCATGTTTTTTTAAAAAAAATTAAAATTAAAATTAAAATTAAAAATTAAAAAATAAAGGTGGAACTAATGAAGATACAAGCTGTTCAACACACAAACAATATGATTGTTAGAATATAGGAATTTCATATTTGATTTTAATTTGTTTTCCTTATTGAACTATTTATCATAGTTTTTTTTTTTTTTAATTAACTATTTACTGCAGTTATTTGATCGTAATTAAATCACTAGGATTTGATTATCTTTCTTGTATTCACTTCATTTACCCAATTTTCTTATAAATAAGGTCATTTGTATGGTCCTTGTAAAAGAACAATACCGAGTCATTGAGAGCAAAATATAGCTCTATTAGACTCTTCTTTACTGTTGATGTCTCTTGCTTCCTCTAAGGCCAAATTATCCCAAATCTCGTCTCTATTTTGTCTCTTCCGCTATTTTTTTTTTTCTCTCATTTTACATTTTTTTTATTACAAATTTCTACTTTCTTGAATTACTGAATTTGATATTTTAAAAGCGGACAAACAGATGTATTGCAAAAACAACTTTGAGAATTAGTAGAATTTTCTGATTTTCTTTGCTTTTCAAAGCTGAATTCTTAGTCTTTTTTATTATTATTATTATTTTTCTTATAGCTTCGGCTACGGCAAGAACAAGGCCATCCACCTAAGTATTCGTGCATCGATTAAATTAAAAAGGCAAACCAAATTTTTTTATGAATTCCCAAGCAAAATTTCATATTCGACGGCATATATTGAGAGTTTCAACATTATATATATATATGCTTAAAACGGGTGGCCAGTATACATCTTTGACAACTAAACTAAGCAACCCAATTAGAAAATTAATTAATTAATTAAAAAAAATCCAACTTAAGGCGGCGGCTGGGACATTACATACTTATCACAGAATGACGACATCACGAGCCCAAGTTCCTATTTGTCGGCTTAATTACAGGTTCAATGCTTCAACGGCCGATAGCTGAACGCTATGGGAGGGTGTAGTAACGCGCCAGAAATTATTTCTGTTTCCATTTTAGGACAGGGGCCCCTATTTCAGTATTTCTCATATTCAAGTCACTTTTTTTTTCTTTTTTTTTTTTGAGAAAATTGTTGGGAATTCTTGTGGTCAATGTTGGAGTACCAAACGCTACAGTTTCTGTAACTTATGCTATAGTCTTAAGAAAGGTTCAAAGAAATTCATAGTCATAAATTCAAATGCCAATTTAGCAGAAACTCATACAATAATTGCACACAAAGTGCAATCTAGACTGAAATTTTGATGTTAACAAAATAGAATAGACCTACATATCTAACAATTTTAACAGTAAATATCATAGAACTTACGTCGGTTGTAACAGATCTTAAGCTACAAGTTTTCTTATTTGGACAAATAAGTCTGAGAAACTTAATCATATTTAATGTTATAAATTGTATAATATTCTTGCTTTATTGTATGTAATAGGGTAAGGTATGTAAGATTAAGAGCGAATATCACCTATTGAAAAAAATATTTGAGCAATTCAAGCTTCACTTAAATTGTTTAAACAATTGTTCGAACAAGTATGATCCAGCTATGCTCTTGCATGAATCTGGCATATTAATGTAATATACTATAAGACAACGGTATTGCACTGAATATTTTTAATTTCCAACTAGATTTTGATTTTCTTCCCCAGCTTTAACACGCATATCAAAGCTGGTCACACAAAAATCAAGATGAATACTATTCCATTATAGTCCAGCCTTTTACCTCTTCAGCCAACAGTCGATTGTGCGCGTGGTTGGTTGCATGGAACACAAAAAACCTCAACAGCTGCGATCATGGCCTCGTGTTCCAAAACCAATTAAGAGCATGCAGCAGAAAATTTCAAAATGGTGGGACCCAGATCAACGGTTCATATTTAGTTTTAATTATATTTAATTATTTAAATCTTAATTATGATTATGAAGTTAAATCATTTATATATATATATGTGATAAAGTGATAAAAAGATAAACATTAATATGATAAAATCTGAAACTATTTAATTTAAAAAACGATTGAGTTGTATTTAGTGGAATAGACTAAGAATTTGTGTAGAATCTTAATACGATTCTCCATGGTAATGCCTCTAAAATTTGTTAAAATATTCTATCCTACACAATTATTTGAATTTTATTTTTTTAATTAAATATTTGAGATTTTACTTTAAAATATGGCAACTTTTGATAAATACTAAAATAGTATATGAGGTTGGTATAAGTGATAAATGTTAGTGGTCATCTCTTTACAATTCTTAGAATATTCTATCATGTACACTTTTTCAAACTTAAACAATTGCTTTTAAATTAAGGCTCAGTTCATTTTTGACTTTTTTTTTTATTAAATTTTTTTTTTTTTTTTATATTTGGCTAGTGGAGTGGCTCGGTGGGGTTGGTGCCAACATGAGAAGGGGTGATGTGATGTTTAGAGTGTGTTATAATGTGGGTGTAAGTGACTTTGAAGAGAGGACTCATGGATGGTGTTAGAACATTTTCTTAATGCCAAATAATGGATCAATTTATAGATTTTGGTATGATCAATTTATACATGCCAAAAGGAAATGATGCCCAAATATGAATTTTTTTTTTTTTTTGGGGGGGGGGGGGGGGGCGGTGAGTGGCCCTTTCAGCCCAATTCTAAACAATTGGAAACTTTTTTATGCCTTAAGTAAATGTAAAACATTTTATAAAAGAATAAACAAAATCTATTTTGGCTCCTTTAATAACACTTTTTACGATAGTTTTTTGCTTTTTAGTAAAAAAAATAAAAATATTAGCAAATTATTTAAAACACAAAATATTCATAAATTATTTTCATTTTTATATCACATCACACATAAAAACACAAAAAATACCTTAAAATTTTTTTAACAAACAAAACTTTATAGCTAGCAAGATTTTTTAGGAGCAGTCAAACACTTAAAAATACTAAAATATATTTATTAAAAAAAAAAACATTTGGCATAAAAACAAATAAGCCTATATAATTGATATTTTATCATATAAATATTATTGTTTTAAAAATATCATAAATATTAAAACAATAAGTATGAGAACAATATAAATGTTTACTAAGATTTAAAAATTAATCATTAAGGCTGAAACATGTCTTATTTTAGACATTTAGACGAGATGAACGGTTAAAATTTATGAATTTATGAATTTCAAATTTAAAAAGAATTATAAGGGATCTCAATCATTTGATTAAATATTAGAGTAATAAAGAATTATATATTACTTTAATCTGATTCGCCGAGGCTTTGCCCCGGGAAGAGGGTTCACGAAGGGTCTTTCTCTTTCTTTCAAAAACCATAGAGACAGAAAGGAAGAGAGAGAGAGGGGTTCACCAAATTACATTGGGAATGAACCCAAATTACCCAAAATGACCTTGTGGGGGACCCACGACATTGCTCCAAGCAAGGCCGTAGATTTAGGAAATGATGACCTCATTAACACACTAGCATCCAATCCAATAGCTAGCATTTGCTAACATCCAAAACAGCACGTGCCGTGAAAATATAAATCTAGTGGGTGGGTGCCCTCCGCCCATTTCCTTTCCTTAATACTAAAAGTTTTTTTATTAAAAAAAAAAAGAAAAGAACCTCTAATGCTCCTCCATTAATCATATTATCTCTATACATAATAGTAACAATTATCTTCTCCATTAAGTGGTGTTTGAAAGTGCTAGTTGCTTGCTCCTCATGCCTTTTGATATAAATATGAAATGTGTTTTTGAGTAGACATTCATACAGCTGGGATAATGTGGTTGATCAAAGTGTTAATTTTGTACAACTGTTTGGAAGTGCTAGTTGCTTCTCATGCCTTTTGAAAGACTGATATAGAATTAGGATGGCGTGGCAGATCTAAGAGTTGATTTTCATTGTTACATCTTTAAGTTGTATGAGTAATTCAGCTTTGTAATGGTAATTTGTACCCAAAGAAAGGTTTTTTTGCAAGTATTTTTTAAAATTAAGGTTTGAACGTGAAATCTCCTTTTCCATAGTAAGATTACTCACTTTGATGTGTATGTCATTCTTCAATCCCTTAGATAAATTATATAGAAAGCCATCATATATCATGAATGGCTAGTAGTATGATACAATCCTCTCCTACTTAGGGCTAGAATCTCAGTATTCTCTAACTAGCTTTCATGTTTTTTGTAGTGTTTTAGTTGGATCTCTTCAAGTGTTTTTAGTTGTAGTAGGAATTGTTATAATAAGAGAACGTCTTTAGATGTCTTATGGTGAGAGTTTCGAGTATGTCTAAGTGATAGAGTCTCTTGTGAGTCGAGTTTTTGTTGACTTGTTCTTTGAATTTGCTTTAAAGTAGAAGTCATCAAGATATGTCAATTGTACCTCAATTTAATGAGTCAATGAATAAAGATTAGTGGAAAGAATTACTAAGCAACCTTGTGTTGGAGGTTCGGTACACTAAAATCTCTTTTTAAATTGTAATTTGTTATTGAAGCTAACAAATTAAGATTTAGATTAGGAGTCCTAAGGATAGACATTTTTTCCTTTAGAGTCGAGATTTAAATTCAATTCTTATTTTAAACCTGTATGAAGCATTTTCAATTTATAACTCTTTATTAGAGTAATAAAGAGTTATATATTACTTTAATCTAATTCGCCTAGGCTTTGCCTCGTGAAGAGGCATGTTCACAAAGGGTCTTTTTCTTTCTTTCAAAAACCAAAGAGAAAGAAAGGAAGAGAGAGAGTGGAGTTTGTTTTTGTGAAAGCAACTTTATGATGTACGTTGGAACGAACCCAAATTATCCAAGATGACCTTGTGAGGGACCCACGACATTGCTCCTAGCCAAGCCGTAGATTTAGGAAATGATGACCTAATTAACACACTAGCATATGATCTAACAGCTAGCATTTGTTGACATCCAAAACGGCGCGTGCCATGGAAATATAAATTTAGTGGGTGGGTGCCCTCCGTCCATTTCCTTTCCTTAATCTTTAAATTTGAGATTTTTAAATTCATAAATTTCAGTTGTTCATGTTATCTAAGCATCTAAAATAGAAGATCTTAAATTTGAGAATCTTAAATTAAAGAAAATTATAAGGGATCTCAATCGATTGAGATCCTCTAAAATTTTCTTTAAATTTAAAATTTTTAAATTCATAAATTTTAAGTTTATCATCTAAGTTGTCTAAAAGAAACCATATTTTAATATTTAAATAATTAAAATTTATAAATTTGAGAATCTTAAATTTTTAAATTTTTTTAAAAAACTTCACTTCTCTAATTGAATATTAGAGTAATAAAGAGATATATTACTTTAATCTGATTCACCAAGGCTCTGCCTCGGGAAGATGCGTGTTCAGGAAGGGTATTTCTCTTTCTTTCAAAAACCAAAGAGAAAGAAAGGAAGGGAGAGACGTTCGCTTTTGTGAAAGCAACTTTATAATATACATTGGAAATGAACTCAAATTACCCAAAATGACCTTGTGGGGGACCCACGACATTGTTCCAAGCCATGCCGTAGATTTAGGAAATGATGACCTCATTAACACACCAGCATCCAATCCGACAGCTAGCATTTGCCGACATCCAAAACGGCGCGTGCCGTGGAAATATAAATCCAGTGGGTGGGTGCCCTTCGCCCATTTCCTTTTCTTAATCTTCAAAAAAACAAAAAAAAAAAAAAAAAACCCTGAACGCTCCTCGTTTTCCTTTTCCTTAATCATATGCTTCTGGTTCCGTTCATTTCTCAGAGAAAGAGTCGACGACACAGCGAGAGGGAGGAGGAAGGGGGAGAGGAATTTCCAATCGTTGGATTGAATTAAAGGTACGGAAATCCGACAGACTTTGTTTTGTTTGTTTGTTTGTTTTTTTTTTTTTTTTTTGAGTTTTGAATTTGATCGATTTTTGTTTGTTGTGTTCGGTTAACAAACAGATCCAATTGTTTGATTGTGAAAAGTGAAAACTTTTGAAATTTCGGTTCCATTTCTGGGTTTCCGTTTCGTCGACGGCGGAAATCTCAGGGAACACTAAAACTTTTCATTTCGGCCGTTCGATCATTGTAGAATAATGATTCGGACGGTCCAGATCAAAACCAATACGTCGACGCGCCTTGTCGTTCTACAGCCTTTTGGAAGGCTCCTCGGGAAAGTCGGCTCATGGGGTCGGTTTTTTAAAGTACCGAAATTACCCTCCAGAGAAAGGAAACAAAAAATTAAAAAAAAAACATTTTTAAGTTTCCTATTCCTTCACGACCACGGAATTTGTATTTCTTTTTTGACTCCCTCTTGGATTGTCTGACCAAACGGGCGTGCGTGCGTGTGTATATATATATATATATATATAAACCCATGAGAAGTCATCGAACACACCAGAACGTTCAAACTTTTGACTCCCTCTCAGAGCTTCCGTGAAAATCAAATACCTTGGAAGAAACTTACAATTGTTGAAGCCCTTTTCGCCTGAGTTCCTAATCTTTGTTTGTTAAAATTATTATTATTTTTTAAATCAAAGGAATTGAATTCAGAAGATGGGTTCCGAGCAGAACGAGGGAACTAGCTACCAGCCATCAGAGCCGAAGCTCTGCGCCAACAACTGTGGATTTTTCGGCAATGCAGCAACGATGAACTTATGCTCTAAGTGCTACAGAGACTGTCGCATGAAAGAGGAGCAAGCGGCGTCGGCGAAGGTTGCAATGGAGAAGTCTCTTAACCCCAATCCCACAACACCAACAAAAGCAGAGAATGATCATCAACAGGCGGGATTCTTCACCGCCAGAGTCGGACCCTCTTCGTCGTCAGCCGCAGAGGCGTCGTTTGGGTCCGGAAATATTGGGGACGATCGTGAACCGGAGCAACCAAAGGCAGCGAACCGGTGCAAGAGCTGTAACAAGAAGGTGGGGCTGACCGGGTTCATGTGCAAATGCGGGAGTACATTCTGCGGGATGCACCGGTACCCGGAAAAGCACGAGTGTACGTTTGATTTCAAGGCCATCGGCCGTGACGCCATTGCCAAGGCTAATCCGATAGTGAAGGCGGATAAGATGGAGAGGTTCTGAAATCTGGATCATCTTCATTGTGGGTTGGGTTTGTGGTAGTATTTTGATTAGGAGATGGTGGGGAAAAGTGGATTGCTTTTGGTGCTGTTGGATTGCTTTGCTAGTGGGTTTGNGGGGGGGGGGGTGGGGGTGGGGGGGGGGGTGGTGTTGGGCTGTTGATTCCATAATAAAAGTGAATCACTGAATTTATTAGTTGCAGTTTGCTTTTCATTGTTTGGCTTTCATCTTTTGGTAATGGCTAAGAATCTTTTCCACACTTTTCTTTCTGCCTCTGTTTTATGCCTATTTATTCTCTCTATACATAATAGTAACAAGTATCTTCTCCATTAAGTTGTGTTTGGAAGTGCTAGTTGCTTGCTCCTCATGCTTTCTAATTCAAATATTACGGCCTAGTTTGGATAGGCATTTTTTTTTTTGTTTTTGTTTTAAGTTTTAGATTTTTTAGTTTTCGAAATGATCTTACTTCAGATTTCCGAGCTTGAGTTTGTTTCTAAAGTTTCAAAATTTGGGTTTCGAAATTCTCAATCCAAACAAAAAACTCACATTGATTTCTTAAAAAATCCAAAACAAAAACAAAAAAAATGCCTATCCAAACCAGGCCGTACGGAATGTGTTTTTTAGTAAACTGTCATGGGATAATGTGTTTTTAGTAGATTGTTATACAGTTGGGATTGTTATACGAAAGGTCGCAAATCTCTCATACACTCAAAACAAGCGGAATAGTGTGATAATAGTGTTTAAAGGAAAAATAAACAAAATGACAACAAGAACACAAGATTTATGTGGTTCGGTAATTTACCTATATTTACGATGCAACGGTAAAAAAAAATTTAACTAATTCAAAAGGAGAAATACAAAAGAGTGATAAAACAATCACAACACCCAAAACCCCAAAGTAAACCCAATTTGTCTCTCACAAATTTCCAGCAATTGCTCTTACGCAATGCTTAGTTTCTGCACTCTCCCATCCCTTACAATAACCGTATGTCTTAAATAAGAAACAAGGGATGGCTCCTTTCAACCAACGAGCTTCTTTTGTCAAAGCTTATTGAAGAAGCTTTGATGAAAGAAAAGACATGCGTATGATGTACAATAAATGTCTAGACATGCAGGGATTGCAAATTGTCTAGCTAGATATGTCAGATGACTTAACCAAAAGTCCAAAGGGTGAGCAAAAAAAAATCTCTTCTTCGGTGCAGACATTAAATTGAGAGATGGTGTTTTAAATGTCATCCTTTGACCAATATGAGCCATCAATTTTCAACAGGGATAATGTGGCAAATCAAAGTGTTGATTTTGTACATCTATTTGGAAGTGCTACTTGCTTCTCATGCCTTTTGATGGATTGATACAATTAGATGGTGTGGCAAATCAAAGAATTAATTTTTACTGTTATATCATCAAGTTGTATGAGTAATTTAGCTTTGTAATGGTAATTTGTATCGAAAGAAAGGTTTTTTTTTAAAAGTATTTTTTAAAATTATGGTTTGAATGTGAGATCTCCTTTCTTCGATGTGTATGTCATTCTTCAATGCCTTAGATAAATGATATAGAAAGCCATGTCATTCTTCAGTGCCTTAGATAAATGATATAGAAAGCCATCATATATCATGAACGGCTAATAGTATGCTACAATCATCTCCTACTTAGGGCTAGAATTTCAATATTCTCTGACTAGCGTTCATGTATTTTGGAGTAGTGTTTTAGTTGGATTTCTTCAAGTGATTTTTAGTTGTAGTAGGAATTGCTATAATAAGAGAACATCTTCTTTAGATGTCTTATTGTGGTTCTTTAGATGTCTTATTGTGGGAGTTCGAGTATGTCAAAGTGATAGAGTCTCTCGTGAGTCGAGTTTTTGTTGACTTCTTCTTTGAATTTGCTTTAAAGTAGAATTCATCAAGATATGTCAATTGTGACTCAATTTAATCGAGTCGATGAATAAAGACTAGCATAAAGAATTATTAAGCAATCTTGTGTTGGAGGTTTGGTCCTCTAAAATCTCAGTAGTTTATAAAATTATCATGTATCTCTTGAACATGCGAGTAGCATATGTTTTTTTTTTTTGTTTTGACATGTCCACACAATGGTTGGAGGATTCGAATTTGTAACCTCTGCTTCATAAGGTGTGGTTCACAGCCAATTGAGCTACGTTTTTTTTTTAATCATTAACAAACTTCTTAATGTAGGACGACATTTACCAATATTTATGAAAATAAGAAAAATGTAAAAATTCATATCGGAGAAGCGCTACTTGATTAGAATTTTACCCATTCTCAAATAATGAAAATATAAAAAGAAAAATTATCACGATTGTTGCTAATTCTCAATTTTGGGTTAGGATTTTGTTTTATTTGGATTTTATTTGTAGAAAATTTTATTTGATTATGACTTTATTTACTTTCCTTAATGGGGTAATATTTACTTTAATTATTTCCTTTATTTGATTATTACTTTATTTACTTTCTATTAGGATTATATTTACTTTAATTATTTCATTTTCTTAGGCCCTGTTTGGGAGTGCGATTTTAAAAATTGCATTTTTAAAAATTGTGTTTTTGAAATCGCTACTTTTTAAAATCACATAGACGTTTGGTAAAACATATTAAAAAGTACTTTTTTATCAATCGAGTGTTTGAGTAAAATTAGCATATAATTGCGATTTCAGACCAAATAGGTAAATATTGCCTTAAATATTTTTTTAAGCGAAATTGTGATTTTGGTTTAAATTCGCACTTTTTCAAATAAGCATCATCTAGTTAGCTTAATAAAATCGCAAATTTTTCCACGATTTTAAAATTTGCGTTTTTAAAATCGTAATCCCAAACACTCAAAAATTGCGATTTGATTTAAAAACGCAGATTATTTTTTAAAAAATGCACTCCCAAACAGGCTCTTAGTAGGATTAGATTTACTATTACTACTAAGATTAGGTTTACTTTTTCTTTCTCTAAATGTATTTCTCTTCTATATATATGTTAGTTTGTAATGTAAAATACAGAGACTCAATTGAATTATTATCAAGTCATAAAATTTCGGAAGACGCAGACACTTTTGATTATTGTTATTAAGTCTTCCGTTACGTCACTTTGTGATGATTTTTTAGGCTAAATTTTTTAAAATTTCCAAGCCAGTTTGGAAGAAACGTTAAGTCCTTGTTTGGATGGATTGATTTGATTATCTTTGTTGTTTATTGCACAAGCAATGAAGATCTTTGTGCGTGTCTGTTGTGGATGAGTGGACTCTGCAGCACTAAAGTGCCCTTGCTCATGTTTTTGTGTATGGTGGTAGAAGCACCTCCAATTAGGCTTCTGGATGATTAGAGCTTTCCATCAACTCATAATTATTAATTAAATTGACTTAATTTGAAGTTGAGCTAATTGGTTTTAATATCTCCATCTCCTGATGGAATTAACCCAACTAGTTTCTTTTTGAGTTGGTATAGGATTACAAGTGAAAGAAAACTAAATCATGCTAGAATGAATCGACAAAGGTTTGGACCCTTGTAAATGTTGTTCATGTTGGTTGTTTAGATTGCACTGAAATTAATCGAGTTAAAGTCATTATAGAGGAATTTCACTTCGTGTCAAGTAAAGGAGGTTGTTACAAACTTAAATATTATTGATAACTTCACTTAGAACTCCTAAATTACTATGCGTTTTGAGAAGATCCTCATAAATTTCAAAAACTCTCAATTCACCCATAAACTTTTAATTTGATGCAATTGACACCCTCCATCAATTTTTTTTTGTTTTTTGTTATACCCTAGTGGAAACTACTAAAAAGACCAAATTACCCTTCAATTTTTCCTTTTATTTTATTTTATTTTCAATTTAAAATTAAGGGTAAATTTCAAAATTTTATTCAAGTTTCAAGGGTATAAAGGTTATTTCATCACTTTTAATGTCTAAAAACTTACAGGGGTAAACTGCATCAAATTAAAAATTCAGGGGGTGAAATTGAGGGGTTTTAAAATTTGGAGGGGTCTTTTAAAATCGCATGATAGTTCAAGGATCATTTGTGAAGTTTCCCCTAAATATTAAGTCTCCATTTAATTCTTATTAAAGAACTTGATTAAATGGACGTAAACCATAGCAAAAGTAATCCTAATAAACTCCAAGTAAACTAACACAGAGAGAACCAACTAAACAACAACTCAAAAGAGAGAGAGATGAACTTCTTGCAGGATAGTTTTATAAGTCTCAACTGGGTCTAGATAGAATTATGATGGAAAGCATTATTACCTATGTTATGCTAAACCATAACTACTTACAAAAATAAAACTATTTATTAAAGACATTATCGGTTGAAAAATGCTTCTTTGTATCAATCTCGTGTAAATTTTCGATGAGTTGGTGGCATGCTTCATCTATTAGGTTTTTTTTTAAAAAAATAAGGGTGGGTGGAGCTTGCCAACCCATAAAAGGCAAACGCCATAATGCAAAGAAGAATTTTTCTTATCTTTTATCGGTTAAAGTCGTATACAAGGTCATGTGATTGGTGCTGCACCAACAAAAAAATCAAATCAAATCAAATAACACTATCTAATTACATGTTGATACGTGTTAACAAGTTGTAAAAGAGAAATCTAACATTTTTCTTGCAGGTTAATTTTACATCAAGGATCAATATTAATCCTCTTCCAAGTGCCTATAAGAACTTCAAAATTAAAACCAGGCTAGAGAGGCTTTAGTTTGAGCAGGCCTAGATGCCATCTCTTTAAGGAAGAAAACTACCAGAAAACATCCTCCAGCTCAGTGCTCAACAATTGGCTGTTCTGGTGGACTATATTGCTTCTACATTAACCATGAACCAGGAAGAAATTGAATGGATCTAGAATTATTATCACATATTACTATTTATGATTAATTTTAATCTTTTAGGAATTTTTATTATTATTATTAGGAGTCTTATTAGAATTTGGATTAAGAGTTTAATTAAGATTTAGATTAGGAGTCCTAAGGATAGACATTTTATTTTCTTTAGAGTCGTGATTTAATTTTAATTCTTATTTTAAGCCTGTATGAGGCATTTTCAACAATTAAAATTTGATTAGGAGTTCTTCCAAGTATCCTATCGTCATGAGAATTTCTTAATTTTCTCAACACCATATTAGATTATGACACTTATAACGCTATAGGGTGGTTCGGTCATATATAGGGGTGGCCAAACCACCGCTTTTCATTTGAAACTGGTTTCGGCCGCCCTTGAAAGATATTTGACAAATTTTGATAATTTAAACGAACATGGCAATATTGAATCATTTCTCAAAAATTAAATAACATATAGTTCAAGGGGAAGTGGACTTTTCCTTAAAGGAAGGGGGAAAGCTTTAGGTTGTTGTCCTTGTTTTTGTCTGCAAGTAGAGGTGAAGCATCTTAAACAAGATGCCTTGCCTTGCGTGAGAAACTAGAGAAACACGCTAGATTTGGAATCTAAAGACAAAATCTAATACAGCACAATACGATCAGAGATTCAGAATTTGTTTTTTATATTAAAAAAAACAAAAAACAAACTTCGCTATCTCTTATTATTATTATTATTATTATTATTATTTATAAAAAAAAAAGTTTATAGTCAAAATATTAAAAAAAAGGGTATTTTTTACTATAAATTTATAAGTCAACATGCCAAAATAGATCGCAACGTAATTTAGTTTTAACCACATATGTTTATCAAAAAGGTACAATAGAACATTATGATGGTTTTTCATCTCAAATCGTGCCATTCGTTATGGGCAAAAATTTGATACAAATCACTCTAATAAATTGTCAAGTGTCTCTTAATATGTAAGAAACATATGTTTTTTTAATGATATACTTCTCACATGTTAAAGGACACTTGACAATTTATTAGACCGGTTTGTAGCTAATTTCTGTCCAACAACAAAAGTGTCGATGGCTATATCACATGAATGAAGTTTCCTAAAACCTTAAGAACCATAAACCTAAGACTCTAATAAATCCTAAGATTTATATCCTAACAAACATTTTTTTTTTTTAAAAAAAAAAAAAATCAATACAACGAAGCGAGGAAATGATTAAAGATGAGTCTCTGTCACTTCTGATTCTGATGGCGGTTAATTATTGAAAAATAGTAAATGAGAATGCTTCAAAACACACGATAAAAAACGACTCATTTTGCAAGTTGGCTGACACATATGTAGTTGGAGGCCATCCGTCCAGCTTGGGGCAATACCCTTAAACCCAATATGCATACCCTAAAAGTCTCTAAAATTAAATGAATATTCTTCTTTTTAATCTATTGAGGGGACTCTTCCATGTGGTCCTTTCATCCTTTGTACAAGTCAAGAAAGCCTGCTGCTGTATCACAACTTAATTATAGTGATTAAGACAGCCTCTTTGATAGGCCGGGATGAATGAATATGGAGGTCCAAAAACTTTTGTTGCTTAGCCCCATTGGGAATCATTACATGCCATTTTTCTTTCAATAGAAAATAAATGATTGATATAGCAAATAATTATACGCGCAAAGTAACACCTAGATCTACAACATATATTTGCTATAATCTCGTCACTATCTCGTAAGTGCATGGTACGTAGCCTCCCACGTATGGATCAGCATTTTTTACAATTAATTATATGAATTGCATGTGAATGGTACGACCCTACAAACTTCACAATTCGGGCAACAAAATTGTAGGGAATACATATCTCCCGTCCTACACATATATGGTGTGCTTGGTGCTTGCAACTCAGCTAGTTGTTGTAGATTCATCACTAATTTTCTTGTTCTAATTAATTACCTAACGATAGAGTGACTTGGTATATATATGATCATAAAAACACAAATTTAATGCTTACACCTCATGTGCATGCATCATAAGTTGATATGTTTATATTAACGGTCTACATGATTTTACATGATTTAAATTTTTTATAATACGTGTCTACATTAACTTCATATATATATATATATATATATATATACTATCAGATGCACCATTTAATTTGAAATGAAGAGTATCGTATTTTATATGGATGGGGAAATCATATGACAACATTGAGGTATTTAACATGCACTTGCAGACGACGACTTCTTAGTATCTCCAATCTAGAGCGTCTAATGAAGAGACTCCGTCATCTCTCTCTTTTACCCTTTGCTACCTTGACTTCCCTTGTGACTACTATCGAGGAAGTCTTTTTCACCGAGCACCTTCCTCACCAAACACCGTGGTGGTGCTCCTCTTTGACGACTCCAATCCAACCACTATTAGTGCTTTACTTTTCACTATGGTTTTCAAGTTTTCTCATTATTACAGTTGTGCTATTCCAAACAGTTTCATCTCTATACTACCTCTTCAAACCGTCATTTTAGGCGGCCTCTTTCTTGGCTAGGGTAAGAACCCATTTAGCCGGGCCATCCATATGGCCATTTCCCAGTAAATTAGTCTAGGATTTTTTTTGTAATCTTTTGGTTGTAATGGGACTTTTGTTGGATGCTCCACCTCCACCCATCTTTTATACTCTACCTCTTCCCTTCTCCCCTAGTACTTGCTTAAAAAATATATATAAATAAATAACATGCACCTGTAGCATGATCTATGGACCACTTGCCCTGAACTACTGAATTGATTGGTCTCTGTCAAAACAAAGTGCAAGTAGAAAAAAAAAATAAAGGCTTGAGAGAGTGGATCAGGCTCGCCATAAGGCCTGCGGTGGTGGAGCAGACCCTGCTTTCTCTTCACTCTTACTTGGCACAGAATTCTCGTGCCATTCAATATTGGTGTAAAGTTTCTATCAATCCATGGGAATCCTTTCTCCCTTTCTCCCTTTCTCTTAGTCTCCTACCCTTCATAACTAAAAAGATGACTACATATACTTTATCTAAAGAACATTTGCAGTACCATGATGTGAAAATTCGACTGCTCATTAACTCCCCCTGGCCTTGTAGATGAGCATGCACTTGCAAATATTTAGTGCATTTTCCTCTTTCTTTATTTGGATGTCCTATAAAATATCAAATGGCTTCTTCATTTAGGATGAAAACTTCTATGGATTTGTTTTGTCAACCTCATATAGTGATTAAGGTTATATTTCTGTCATACAACATCTTGTGTGTTGTTTCAATCATTCACAAAAAGATATATAGAAATAAATAACAAAGGGCCCACTAGGTGGCAAAAAATAGTGAACATCATCTTCAAAGGATCTGATATAAGAAGGGTCACAAATCCCAAAAAAAAATATATCCTTCCCAAAATAAGCTTTATTGAGTTCTACTTTTAGAATTTCTTACTAACTTAAGCATCAGAGACTCTTTGGCCTCCTGAAGGCCAAAGTCATTCTAGTGGTTTTCTTCTTATTTTGTAGGTAGGGGCAACGGGAGGAGGGTCGAGGGGGGCATATGCCCCCTAACTCCCAAAATTATCCTTACCCTAGTAAAATTTCTTCATATGCCATGGTTATGAACCTATGCCCCCCCTAGTCGCAGATTTGGGGCAGTCAACACTCAATCTTCAGATATAAAGGGCAAATGATTCAAGCAAAGTTGGGACGTTTGGAAAAGTTTCTGCCATAGTTTCAAGCTTTCAGTGTTTCTGGATTTTATTTTAGATGAAGCAGATGATAACAATCACTTTGACTTTATTAAAACACATTTAAATAACTTTTGTTATTTTGGACTATTTGTGGATCACTGTTTGTTGTTGGAGGGTAAGCGGGCTTAGAAATAAAAGAAAAAAAATCAAAACCTGTTGGTGGGCCAGTGGGTTTTGTTGACACACCAAACTCCATAGTCTTTCTAAAAATCCAAACCACTAAACTCTTCTAATAGCACAACACAACACTATTAAAAACAAAAGCCTACCTATAAACCTTTTTTTTATAAAACCTAAAGTATATGTCTCAATTGATAAGTAACAACTTTAAAAAAAAAAAGCCTATAATTTTTTAATATTTTTAATTAATTTTTATTTAATAATATTTTTTTATTCATAAAACAAAATTTTGCCCCCCGAGTGAACATCCTGACTCCGCCCCTGTATGTAGGTGCCCATCGTCCAGTCTTGCAGTGCAAAAATCTGCTTCAACAAGAAGTATACCTCTCTTCCAAATTACCCATAGAAGAAGAGCATGAGTTAATTGAGGGGTTCAATTCTCTTGCAAGTTTTGTATCTTCATCATAGGGCTTCAGCCTGCTGTCATATTCATGCGAGCAGTGCATCTCATTCTCAAAAGAGTCTTTTGGTGTCAGGCATTTCCTTTATGTTGAGTAAACTCATTATGAGGGCCCGGATCAATGGACTTGTTAACCACCTAGCTAGATGGTAAATCGAGTCAGAATTTGACAGAGCCTCCAACCACATCACTGTCTTCTCTAGATGATTCAGGCTTCTTATCTTCCTTGGCTGCAATAGAATTTTTATACAAATTGAATGTCAATGTAAGGTACCAATGCCATGACCCACCATGTGATTAACAATTGAATGAGTCAGAGGTGAATGTTGTGGTATAGATATGAAGAGAAGGTATCTATGAACATTTTTTTTGTGCCAATTTGTGAATGCACCCATGACTTCTGCAGTATTGGACCACCTTTTTCTCTCCTTTATCTAGTCAGATGACTGTCGAATGAAATCCTTACTGGGATCCATTTGCCATTTTATAGTCCCCCACAACTTCTATGATTAGATTTGAATGGAAGAATCTTAAATCAATTCACTTTGTAAATGTCAGTTTGATTTCAAAGGGCTTTTGAAGAGAGTAAAAGGCCTATATTGAAAGAGTAATACTATTTAGTAGACTATTTTACGATCAATTTTCATACAACTGAAATGACGTGATAGTAAAATTAGCCTTTGAAGCAACAATGGCTTGTAAAAAAGAAAATGAAATGCTGATTTTCAATGCTACATCATCTTAGTTCTATAATAATTATATAATAGTTTACTAAATAATATCTCGTTTTCAAAATAGATTCAACCACTAAATTGGGTAAGAGAAAATAGATTCAATCCTCTTATTGAACTGATATATGTTTTTACATCATATGATTCTCACATAAATTTTCAATTCTTACATGCATTTTTAAAATATCTTTGAAAATGTATGTGAGAATCATATGTTTAGAAGACAAATGTTAATTTAGTAGACTAAATTTGAGAAGAAGAAAAATTCAACCCAATTTGAAAAAAAAAAAAAAAAAAAAAAATTAAAGCATCTCGCCTATTTTTTTAATAGAATATATAATTCTTAGACGAATTTCTCCCAACATAAATGAGAGGAAAACTTGTGTGTTCTTTTTTTTCACTCTCTCTCTTCTTTTTTTTTTTCTTTTTTTTTGGTGTTCATCTTGATTTCTTATATATATATATATATATGTATATATATATATATTTGGAAAGCTTAGTAGGGGTTAGTGGGGTTTTGGCTCCATTGTTGAATTCGAAAACTTGTTTGTCAGTAGTAATAGTAGATTCAATGATTCAAAGAATCTATCTTTTACTCACTTTATTTCTTTTTTAAGCAAAAGTAGTTTCTCTGTGGTGTACTTGCCAAATCTTTTTGGTTTCTTTTCTGGGCCCATCTTCTTCTCTAATTATCACTTTTTCCTTTCCATATTCTTTTTAGTGCCTCTCTCAAAATTTTGAAATCCAACTGCTCTATCTCAATTCTCAAACATTCAAAGACTGCCCTTCTTCCACCTTTTAAGTTTCTTTTTTTTTTTTTTTTAATCATAAGATATTTTTATCAGTTTGGGCACGGAACGGAGACATTGAAAACCCAAGTAGCAGATTGGGGAATATTACAAAAATTAAAACATGGAGAGGAACATTACAAATCCAATATTACGTAGTTAAAGGAAGATAAGTCTAATTTTTCCTGTGATTAAAATTATTATTTTTAGTTTCCTTAAAATATCAAGATAAGTAACTATTTAACGTGTATTATAAATGATGTCCTATAGTTTATTTTCTATTTCAATTAAATATTTCACAGATTAAACCTTACTTATTGACAGAGAGTTTAAGCTAGACCTATGATTTCTAATGGAGATGTTCCTGGTCAGCCTTTCCTTAATTGTCAACAAGATGATATAGATCAATTATTGATAGCTGTCCTGATGCATAATGTATTATTCTTTAGTAATTAAGAAGCTTCACAGCCTTTGTCTTTTCATATAATGGAACCAAAAAAAGTGTAAACTAAATTTTCTCACCCCAAACTTTAGGGTGAGTTTTTTTATTTTATTTTATCTGGTGTTTGAATGTTTTATTTAAAAAATTTAAATAATAAATTTTGTACTTTATTCTAATATAAACCTTTTATTTGTCCTTCATTTTGACTTCATCTTAAAATGTTTTATAGAGCTTATTTTCTGTCCTAAATGAGAGATTTAGGAGAATCCTCAAGAGAGATAGAGAGAAATTTTTAAGGATAAAATAAAAACTTACATTAAAATTGATATAGCAAATTGTAGTTTACCCAAAAAGAAAATAACTTCCATAATGTTGCTTGATGCATGAGTGTAATGGACATTTGGAGCCATGTGACTAATCTTTCGTCCAAATTAATAAAAACTATTAACAATAGAGGAGTGAAAGTGCGTTCGAAAAAGTCAACCGTTTAAATTTTTTTAAAGATTGGATCAACAATCATTTGCCAAAAGAAAAATCATATTTCACCAGAGGAAAACAAAATGCAATATTTACAATATACAATGATATACAAAGTCATAAAAAGTGTCTTGTTTTAAAACATGTTTGAAAAAAAAAATTTACATTTTCGCACAACAAACAAAGGGGTAGATTCTTAAAAATGCACAATTATAAAGGTTGAACCGCTTAACAACATTTTTTATTATAAATTTTATCAAAAACTTAACTACAATTTTTTAAAAAAAATTAGATTTTCATTAACTGAGTTATGATATTACTATTTTTTTTTTCTTTAAAATTTTACGTTTTGAAATCGTTAAACTTTTTAAAGGTGATGAATTATGAGACATTATTAATTATGGTTGGGTTGCATGTCACATGTGAATCCATCAAGTCATGTCCTCTTGCACACTACAAATTGAAAACCCTTGCACTGTTGCACAAGCTCAAGTGTAACTTTCCCAAACAGTCCTTGTTAAAATCAGCTTCTTTGTAGCCAAACAAACGTGGGCGGTTGGAGGTTGGGAATTGAATGTAACAGTTAATCGTGGAGAATGCACGAGGGGCAGTTCTGTCAATCAACACGATCGCGAACCCACGTTTACTCCTCTCACGACATACTCACGGAACCCCGTTATCCACAACGGTAAACCAGAATTAGGCACGCATTTCCATGTCTACCCTAGTGAAAGTAAATGAAATTTCAAATCAGGAAGGGCCATTGAGTACTTTCATACACACACTCTTTTGAGTAACAGCAAGAAATGGTGGTCAAATACAATCTCTCTGTCTCTCTATACGCTTCAATTGAGAAAGCAAAGCAGAATCCCGGGTCTTTCTGAGTCACATCCTACACGATTATCCACTTTCATTGAGTTTTACTTCAATTTCAGCACTTGGGTCTTGTTGGGTGTTGTCTATTTCTCTCATATTTCTTCGTATTCTTCAAAATCCCCAAGAACATTTTGCATTTTTAGCAGTGTACTTTTGTGTTGTTCTGTGCAAGCGAGCAGAGGCTATGCTTCAATGGCTTAAGTGGGGAGACCAAGTTTGAAGCTTTATTGGTTGGTGGTGTTGTTGCTGATGAGAATGGCCACTTCTGGTGGTGGGAATTATAGAAATGGGACTTACAGGAGCTCTCTTAAGGTGGACAAGCCTCTCTCTTTGAACTCAAACCCCAAGTCCTCTGTGAAGTCCAAGCCTGTGCCGTCTTCTGGGCCTCGCCGAAACAGCACCGGCTCGCTCGGCGCCGCCACCGGAGCCGCCAAGGACGACGCTGGAGGTGAGTTCGTGGTTTGCTGTCTTTGCTGAGTTGAAGAGTTTGAAATTCTTATAATTGGTGATTGAGATCTTGGGCTACCCAATTTCTTATTTTTGTTAGTATAGGTTGCGCATTTAAGGAATGCGAATTATGGTGTGATTTCGTGGATTATTTTTTTTTTATTTTTTTATTTTTTTTTTGGGATAAGTATTCATGGGTGTTTTGTGTAAAAGGAAAAGAGAGGTTTTTCTGGTGATACTGGCATTATGGGTTTTGTGTGTGAACTACTTTTCTTGCTTTTGAAAATGATATTGCGTTGGATTATCGCTAAAGAGGAAGAAAAGTACTTTCCAAGTCAAGCAAATTGGACTACAATTTTTGAATTCTTATCACAATGACTTTTCTGAGAATAGATAACCTTATGAGCACTTATGGATTTTTGGTGGGTTGGCATAAAAAATTGTTAAAGATTTAGCATAAAACGTATTAGTTTATATATAATTTACGGCTGGTTTATATGCCTTTTTACGATCATATTAACCTGTTGTGATTTTACCAACATTTTCTTCAATAAGATTCTGTAGCACTGTGTTTTTGTTAATTAAAAAGGGATGATTAGTAATGTTTCCTATTTAAAGAAGCTGTTTTTGAAACTTGCGTTGGATAATAAACTTTTTTATTGTTCATTATATGCTTCTATTTTGAGAATAGTTCCTGGAAGAGTTCGAGTAGCTGTGAGATTGCGACCACGTATTGCAGAGGAATCCGTGGGAGATGCTGATTTTGCTGATTGTGTAGAATTACAGCCAGAGGTACTCTTCAGTTGACATTGATACTTATGGTCTTGACGGTTTCATTATATGTTCCTAATACTGTAGTTTGTACTTTTGTGTTCCTTCTCAGCTTAAAAGGTTGAAACTTCGGAAAAACAACTGGGATTCGGACACTTATGAGTTTGATGAAGTGCTCACTGAGTTTGCATCCCAAAAACGTGTTTACGAAGTTGTGGCAAAGCCTGTTGTTGAGGTGTGTATACACATCCATAGTTTCTTTGTATACATATGATTTTCAGTTTTGCTTTCTGAAGATATAGCTGGTGCTTGGATTAATCATATCACTTGGCTGTTCAAGTTACAACGTGGAATCAAATCAAGAATCTTACCATACATGCAGTTAGGAAAAAAAAAATTATAATATATTTAAATATTCTGAATTTAAAAAAGCCTAGAGTCTAGAATATTGTAGAGAAATGAGGAAAAAGCTCTTAGATCATGTAGGTTTTCAGGTTATCAATAAAATTGTGAATACAGCTCTTTCGTTTTCACTTAAATTGTATGAGAGTCAAAGTAGAAGCTCCTGAAGGTATTAGTTCAAGTTGAGTTTCCTCTTTGGTTTGTACCTACATGTTGTGCTCGTTGTTCCTTACATCTGGAACTGTCATTCACTTATGTGAATTATTCGTATGGGACCAGCGCAGAAAGTCATCAACTATACTTGTTTTTTCACCTTTCATATGCCTCATAGCGGGGAACATATATATAATTGCTTATATCCTTTATTCCATTATATTACATTAATTTGGACAAGTTTGTTTTCTTATTTTTTGTGGAACTCCCTCCAAGTGACATGCCTTTTGTAATTTGCTTTTGCAGAGTGTTCTGGATGGTTACAATGGGACCATCATGGCATATGGGCAGACTGGTACTGGTAAAACATATACTCTTGGACGACTTGGAGAGGAAGACACAGCTGCTCGTGGAATAATGGTTCGAGCTATGGAGGATATTCTAGCAGATATTTCTTTCGAGACTGATTCTGTCTTGGTCTCATATCTGCAGGTTGTTGGCCTTTAAAGGAGACATTCTTATATGTTGTTTCTAATATCATCATTCTTATTCCTTTAATTCTTTATTGACTAGTTTATTCATATATGAATTTGTAATAATTTTAAATTTATCTTGTGTTCTGAAGTATTTGTTAAACGTTCTGTCAACACTGTTACGACTTCCTGTTTAATATTTTGGTTCCTTCCACATGCATGCAGCTTTATATGGAGACTATACAGGACCTTCTTGATCCTCCTAATGATAACATTTCTATCGTGGAAGACCCCAAAACGGGTGATGTTTCACTCCCAGGGGCTAGCCTAGTGGAAATCAGGAACCAAAAGAGTTTTCTTGAACTACTGCGAGTAGGAGAAGCTCACCGCTTTGCTGCAAACACTAAATTGAATACAGAATCTTCTCGTAGTCATGCTATACTGATGGTGAATTAATGCACCTTTTTTTTTTTTTGTAATGCTTTTGCACTTCAAATTGCTTGGAGCGTAGAGGCAGTTATATGAAAATTCTTCTTGTTGATCTTAAAATGGATTATTGATGAATACCTCTAATTCTACAGGTACATGTAAAAAGGTCTGTCAAGGGAAGGCAATCAGTTCTTTCAACTGACAATGGTGCCAACTCCCACTTGAAAATGTTAAAGCCTCCCCTTGTTCGGAAGGGCAAATTAGTTGTGGTTGATCTCGCTGGTTCAGAGCGTATTGATAAGTCAGGTGTGTGAGCACAACAAGAGGACTTGATTAGTGATCATCCCCAGTGATGAATCAGTAATTTTTCTGTTGTTTGTTTTATGGTCTGACTCTTTCTTCAGATGAGTAGCTTACCTACTGTGAAGTTTTGGTAAGCTATGAATCTGTATCTTTGTACTGGGTAGTTTTTTCCTCTCTCTTAGTTTACATCAAGCATTTGCTTGTGATGACTGGGCTTGCATGGCACAAATAATCTATCTCTGTAATGAACCAGTCAATATAATTCAATTTCTGCTTTTGAGGTGAGTTTTGGTCAGCCAATTTGGAGAACTATACTCCATTTGTCCCACAAGAGATGAAAAGTTTACAAATAATACATATTTTTATGAAACTAACATTCGTTTTAAATGTCCTTAGATTGGCCAAGAAATTAAGTTTAAATGTGAGAAAAGGTGAGTTCAAATTTGAAAAAATGCAGTTCCAATGTAAGGGTAATATGGGAAGTGAAATTGATAAATACTTTCATTTTTGAAAATTTATATTTAGTTTGGGATAGTCTAAAAATGTCTATTGTGAGACAAAGATAGTGGAAAGCAATGGGAGCAGATGAAGAAGAAATCTGGGGCTGCTTGGAAATCAAACAAACTATGAGTAGGAGTGTGAAGTGCTGATTGGCTAATATTTTTACAAAAAAAAATGTTGGAACTAGGTTTCATCTCATATATTACTAAAAAAATCAGAAAAATTTACCCGAATGGTGATTTGTTTTTTGTTGTAGACTATGAATATAGATTTTGATAGTACCCTGTAGTGTTGTTTTGGTTCACTCGAAAATAGAAATGTCTTTAGTCTGAGATGGTTAGAGTTCGAAATATTTAAGCCCGGTCAAATATTAGTTATGCTGGTGTACTAGACAAATCCTTGGGCAAGAGAAATGTCTTTAGGCTGAGATGGTAAGAGTTCGGAATATTTAAGCAGGTCAAACATTAGTTATGCTGGTGTACTAGACAAATGCTTGGGCAAGAGATAGACCATGCTTTGGAGGGGAAGTTAAGTTGTGTAATAGTGACAAGATGAAGGAGAACAATTAGAGGGTTTTATGTCACAGAGTTCTCAAGATGCATTGAAGGCAGTTCTGGATATTAAAAAAAAAAAAATTGGATTCCCTTAGAGTGGAGGCCTTTGCATCTTACGAGGTAGATTGGTCCTTGCACTCCCTTTTGCAAGTTGGCTACCACCAATCGGCTAGAAGAATATAGATTGAGGGAGGAGAACAGATAGAGGGCTTTACATCATGGAGGTCTGAAGGTGCATTGTTGGAAGTTCATGATAAGAAAATTTGATTCCCCTGTAGCAAAGTTAGCTACAGACATGGGCTAGAATCCCTATTCCAATCACACAAACTATTGTGCTTGTGGACGGTAGGGATTATAAGATCAGTAGTTGCAAGGATGATAGAGCATGGCTTAGGGTGACGAGTCAACAGAGACAGCAGAGCAAATCATGCATCTGAGATAGTTGGCTTAGGAAATAGAGTGTGTTTCCCTCTTAGGTTTGACTGAAGCTTTAGGTGACGTGTTGGGCATAGCATGGGCACACCCCTGTTTTGATAAGTCTTCATCTCCAGGAATGGAGGAAAGGTCTGTTTCATTTCTTGATTTGTTAACAAGGCTCCTCTGTCAACAATTACCATATTCATTTAAAGCTCCTCAGAGGTTTCAACTACTGTATTTGAATTATATTCTGAGTTTGCACCTGGGGTTTGTTGCTGATAAGGCAATCTTGTGAATTTTCACCTTAACTTTCTTTAGACAGTGGAACAGCAACGTTTGTGAGTTTTGGATATATATTTATGGATTTTTGAGCATGGAGAACAACAGAAGTGATTCATATCTTTTATTCTTTTTTTTTTTTTGGGGNGGATGGAGGGGGGAGATAATTTTGGTCACTTTCTAAGTTTACCTTGTCGTGTTAACTTATATATCACATATTGAAGGTTATTTGTTTTATTCTTTTTGTTGGCAGGAAGTGAGGGACATGCACTAGAGGAAGCCAAATCTATCAATCTCTCCTTGAGTGCACTGGGGAAGTGCATTAATGCGTTGGCAGAGAATAGTGCACATGTTCCTGTTCGTGATTCAAAGCTTACAAGATTGCTGAAGGATTCATTTGGTGGTATGATTCACATGGATATGAAGTCATTTTTCTTTTGCTTTTTGACTTGAACTCAATTTTTGAGCAAATTATGTCGGATGTCTTTCCATCATTAAGACAACTGAACGAGAATGTTTTCAAGTTGGAGTTCTTTACTTTCTCAAGTTTATCATATGATGGGATGTGGCTAATTTTTAACCTCTTTTTCTTATAAGTGGAAGATTAGTCCATCTTTGGAAGTGCTTTGCATTATACAAATGTCCATTTTTTATATCTATCTTTATCAAGTTCCATTTGCAGTACATATTTTTATTATGTTACCTGACATTTAAAAATTTAAACAGGCACAGCGAGAACTTCACTGGTTATTACTATTGGTCCATCCCCCCGTCATCGGGGAGAGACAGCAAGTACTATAATGTTCGGACAGAGGGTGGGTTCTGAAGTAACTGCCTTGTTTTCTCACATTCTGAAAATGTATCTCTGACTAGTTATCCTCTCATAGGTGGAGTTCTGCCACTTTTATTTCAACATCATTATAGCAGACCCCTAGCATTTTTCTGCATGATATCCTTCTTGTGTGCTGGGATTTCAAATGTTTGATTTATGGCAGCAATGAATATTTTTTCAGGGGGACTTTGCACTACATAGCACCTATGTTGACTTGATCCCTTTTCATCTTTTTGAAGGTGCTAATAATTTGTTATCTCATAGGCTATGAAGGTGGAGAATATGTTGAAATTAAAGGAGGAGTTTGATTACAAAAGTTTATCTAGAAGGCTAGACATACAATTAGACAAACTTATTGCAGAACATGAGAGGCAGCAGAAAGCATTCGAGGATGAAATTGAAAGAATTAGTATAGAAGCACAAACACAGATTTCTGAGGTTGAAAGAAACTATGAAGAAGCATTAGAGGTGAGTGCTTATATCTACATTATATTTAACTTCAATCTTGTATGTGCTTGCGTCTGCACATGCATGTGTGGGCACATACGAGTGTGTGAGGAGAGAATCTTTCTTATAGGCTTATATCTTATGGTGCTAATAATATATATGCTTTGTATTAGATATAATTGGGAGTTGATGATCATTTTTTTTGGTCCATATGATATTTGCTTGTAATACCATATATTTTGCCATAGTACCCCTGGCTTGTGCCTTAAGTATGATGCTATGGTTGCAAGTGTTGTCACGTGTGCAATGATGCACAAAATGGCCTCTCTAAAAACTTACATTTAGTTTCAATCATATTCTATACCCTCCTTAAGAAGGCCGTTTAACATTGACGTGGACCTCGGAGAATGGTAAGTAATTGATTTCCAGCAATTTTCTAAAGCTCTTTACCAGAATAGTTGCTATAAGTGGAATACTTGTGTTGTCTGTTTAATGACCAATTGAACTTCATTTGACAAATATCATACTTATCTTGTTGCATATTGAAATCCATGCATGCTTGTTCCTTTTGTAGAAGGAAAGATTAAAATATCAGAAAGACTATATGGAATCAATAAAGAAACTTGAAGAGCAGTTGGTAAAGAATCAACAAAAGCACGGCAATGAAAAAGTTCCAGTTAGGCTAAAGGATGATGGCTCTGCTTTGACATCTAATACAGAGGTAACCATGTTATTGAACTATATATCTTATCATTTATCACTGTACATACAGTTGATATATGCATGGTATATGAATTAATACTGTTTTCATGTTCTTGTATCATGTATGGATGCTGAGTCCCCAATACATTGTCACAGTTTGAAAAGGGCCCTATATAACCCAATCAGGCTATCTTTTATCTCTCACTCTTCACACTTAATGTCAGCCTAGTATCTTTTCCTTCATCAATATATTTAATCTTTTTTCATGCTTAGAAAAAATATGAGAATTTGCTAGAAGTTATGGCTGCATTGTATTAGTATGCCCTTCCATAGCTGCAAACCATCCCGAGTTTTCTTTCCCATACTAAGAAAGATTTTGTTTTAATGGCAGTTGAAAATTTTGAATAATAACGGAAACTTTATTAGAATTGAATACAAAGATTCAAAATTTAGTAGCACTTGAAATTCTTGAAGACGTTTGCTTTGTCCATTTGAATGTTAATTAAATCAACCAAAATCCCTAGGAAAAATACTGATATGGTATATACAGTATCTATGCTATGCCCGTAATTCCTAGTATACTGCCTTAGAGGCAAGAGGGACTTACTAAATGTGGTCTGGGAACATATGTGTCTTGAAACTATTTATAAAGTTGTAGCTGTGGTCCGGAAACATCAGTGACTTGAAAATATTGATCAAGTTGTAGCCTATGCAGTGGAGTGTCTCTTTTTTACATGACATGTGGTGTGCGGAGATGGGTTTAGAGATGCCATTCTCAGCTGTATCATCCATTGCATGGAAAGAACAAAAATCACTTTTATGCATTTTATGTAATGAACAAGAGAAAGAAAATCATTAGCACCCAATGTTTAAAAAATTTATGATAGTATCTATCATTGTGTACTTCTTTGTTTGTCTTATCAAGGTTGCTGTTCTTTTAACCTACAAAATTAAAACAGAAGCCGACTCAGATTTTAATGCTCTTAACAGTTTAATTAGACCCACTTATCCACTACCATGGGGTCTTCAAACTGTGACTGTTAAATTCTGTTACTGTGAAAGACAAATGGTTTGATATTTTTGGTCCTCTCTCTCTCTCTCTATTAATGGCTCACATGTCAAACCATCTCTTAGCATGTTCCATCATTCTCAATGTGGTTCACAGAGTTCCAAGGTCTCTGCTGTTGAGGAAGTTGCTGAGCTGAAAAAAGTGCTTCAAAAAGAGAGTCTTTTAAGGAAGGCTGCTGAAGAGGAAGTTAATAGTCTTAAAAGTCAACTAGCTCAATGTAGAAGGTCAGAGGTATGTTTTGTGTCTCTTTAAGCATTTCTTGCTTCAACTTTGTCTATCCTCAATCCTTCCCCCTCCCCCTTTCCCCAATCTTTGGTATCTTTGACTTACATAGGCCAATACCTTTGATATGCTAGGCATCAGGAAATTCAGATATCTTAAAGCTTCGCAAGATGCTGGAAGATGAGGCACGACAGAAAGAAAAACTTGAAGGAGAAATAGCAATACTACATGGTCAATTGTTGCAATTGAGTTTTGAAGCTGATGAGGTATTCTGTATTTGGAATTTATAAGTCTGTGGCTTAGTTTGTGTTTTTATGACTTTCTGATCGGATGATCTTCCATTAACATCCTCCATTTGAAATATGTCCAAATATTCATTTTGTAAGGACTCTAGGAAAGTGCTAGACACATGCACTATCACTCCAAAAAGACTAGCCAAGTTGCAATTGAAGCTCTCTAGAATTACTTATGAAGCCTACTCTTACCTAGTAAGGAGCCAATGTGGGATTAAGCACTCGTAGTCGTGAGCACCTTTATAATCCACCAACTCAATGTGAGACTAACTTTCTGAGATGTCACAATCTCTTTTACTCAAATCCTTGATGTCCTTGTCAAGGCCCACGTCATGCAGTGTCTTGTTACCACTTGGCGTTATTAGGTTGCTTAGATACTATTTATAAGGATTCAAGGAAAGCACCATCCACATTTTTTATATCACTTCAAAATAATTGGTCAAGTTATAATTAGAGCTTTCTAAAGTCACTTATAAAGTCCAGTCTCACCTAGTAAGTAATCAGTGTGTGACTTAGCATTCATGAATACTTATAATCCACCCACTCAATGTCGAGAATCCACCACTTAATGTGGGGCTAACTTTTCGAGGCATCATAGCCTTCTTCAATCTCTCATATGATAGAAATGAAGTATTACTCTTGCCCTTAATCCTTTAATACATGGGTTACATGGTCAAGGCTCATAACTTCTGTGGTTTTTGTCCATTGTGTATTAATTTGGACTCTAAATGTATAGTTTCGGAAATTTTCTGAAATTTGTTTGTCCATTTAGTAATCTTGGGATTCTTGGTTCCCGAGGATACCTCAATTCATGCGAAAGGGGAATTTGAAATCTTAGTACTTGAGGAAGAAATTGCCAATTTTCTAATTCTCGCAAGTTCCTTAGAGATTTTTATCTTTATTCAAATTAATGTATTGAGTGAAAAAATATAAACTTTGGTCTAGAAGTAGGATACTAGAGATTGGACATTTGTTTATCTTAATTTTAGCTCTCAATAGTATGCTTACGGTATGACTTACCCCCTACAATCTACCACCCCATTTGCAATGTACCCCCAATCTTGCAATTTGATTAATGTATCCTATCAATTTATCACTGGGGTTGCAATCTCCCCCTTTTTTCCCAAAAAGACAAAAATATGCCTAAAAAAATTAAAAAATGATAATAAAATTTTTTCAGACAATTAACCCGTACCCTAGTGGTGGGTCTTGATTTTTGTTTTTTCTCAAGTTTCTTATGTGTTTATTAGCTTTTTTTCTTGTTTTTTGTTGTTTTAGGGAGTACTTTTGTCTTTTGGGGGTCGCTTTTAATGATATGTGTTTTTTTTAACCCACAAGAGGTTGCCTGTGGTAAGTCACTTAGCCTTGGTGCCTCATGAAGCATCATGTCTAAGTTTCGACCCTGCTTGAGTGCAAACAATTCTTTGGGTCTACACCCGTGGGTGAAAGCCCAAGTTTTATCCTATCCATGTGGAGAGGGCACTTTGCACAGTATCCTGGCGCTTTACCTATGCTATCAAAATAAAAATAATAATTTTTTTCATGTGTCTATTTTGGGCAAAGGAGAACATTGCAATCCCCAATGGTAGATCAATAGGGTACATTAAACAAATTGAAAGATTGGGGGACATTCCAAATAGTGTGGTGGATGGAAGGGGTAAGTATAGTTTCCCATAATATTTGTTAAAGTATTAATTAAATGATTAAATTTGTCATTTTTATCTATGTTGATTTAACATGATCTAATAATATAGTTTCTTAGTTCGAATTTTGTCTCCACATTAACCTTCCATTAAAATTAAATAATTTACGTTTTGGACCTCACTTATTGAGGAAGTTTGGGCCTACATGTAAGAGGGAGTGTTAGAGCATTAATTAAATAATTGAATTCACCATTTTCTATTACTTTTAGCTTCTGGGAAAACTAATTATTTAACAATATCTAATGACTCTAATCGTCTGATAATACGTGATTATTTAAGGCATGTTGTTCTTTTCTTTGGTTGAACCATGCATTCATTCCAACATGACAGCCATTTTTCTAATGCCTGCCATCATGATAGGCTGACACGTTGAACCTTCCATATGGTCACATCCTTGGTTGTGCAAGCATGGCCAGCAACAAGTCATGCCTTGAGTTTGTGCTATCCTTTCTCAGCTGAAAATTAGGATGCCTATAATGGAAATTTTAAAGGGAAGTGAGGCATCAACATTTTGCCATTGCCAGGCATTTACAATTGTAAAACATTATGAATATAGCTTTTGGAACTTATTTACCACATGTTGAGACCTTGTAACTTTTAGGAATTGCTCTCAACAAATATTAAGGCCCGAATTGATGTTGCTTATTTCATCTTTTTAATCATCAAAATTTGTTCCTGGTGCACATCTGTGTCTACTAAATTAGTATTTGAAATTGGAATACTAAGCTAAATATATGTTTTGTAGACAAGAAGAAGACTTGATAGAGGTGGGTCTGAAGTTTCTGGTGCCTTAGATTCTCTCATCTCTCAAGTTAAACTTCAACAGCACGACTCAACAAATGGGGAAAAGGCCTCATTTGCCAAACTCTTTGAACAAGGTACCAATCAGCGCTTGTACTGACATCTGTTTTTATTTGATGCTAATGATTTATTGTTCATCTGTCTACGTTCTTGGTGTTTCTTCCTAATAAAGAGTTCAATATTCTCATAGTGGGATTGCAGAAGATCTTGTCATTGCTTGAAGCAGAAGATGCTGATGTGCGAATTCATGCTGTGAAAGTGGTTGCAAATCTGGCTGCTGAAGGTGTCTGTATTTCATTTCACTATTAATTGTCATATCACCAATTCATTCTACATTGCCCTGCATAATATGCTTGCACCATGGTCTTATGTATTTGCCAAATGTTCAATTTGTTGGTATTCTCTTTGCTCCAGTTCTTGCATGACGTGGTGATCTAATGGGTTTACTTTTGGAAGGCTTGAGATTTTTTAGTTCTAATGAAATAGGAAGACAGCAAGTTGGTTGAATGAAAACTGAATTTCTGATTCATCATGTATTACAGAGTCTATTGAGATAGGGTTTGCCATGAAAAGAGCCATACTTTTTAACAAAGACCCAAATTAGGGGAATTTAGGGCAAACTGTCTGGGGGTTCTGAACTGCTTTATTTTGGCTCTTCTGGAGCTTGGTGACATGATCCGTGGTATAGGGAGATGAATCTGCTCTCAATCCATGATTTTTTGGATTAAGAGCTGATCCGCGATGAATTTGTTTATTGATTTTAGTTCTACAGAACAGTACCACTGTCTTAAAATGTCAGGAATATTGACTGCCATGTCTACGCACTGTTCAAGTCAATGACACATGGGGAAAAAAGAAAAGCCCTATGCCAAGCATTTTATGTAGCTCTCAAGCTAAGTTTTGAGCTGTATTTATTATGAGCCATAAAAAGACATACTAACTGTAAAATTCTATTGATCTTGATTGAGGTTTGGCTGGAGTTCCAGTTTGAGTTCATGCTAGCCAGCCATGTCAAACCTTTATGTAGGTCATGAGCCGAGCTCAGTCAAAATAAATATTGAAAAATTGAGTAGAGCCTGAGTCAAGCTCAAGCTGACTGATAAAACAATGTGTTAAGAATGTGTAAGATATTCTCATAGTTTAACTAGTAAAGTTGACAAAAGTATTACATGAAATTAGTGCATACAACTCCAAGTAGAATTGGATAATAGAGATATAGGGATTTCGGGGATTTTATTCAAGAAGCTGTTAATTTAAACAAGTCTTCTAGTAGGTTAAAAACATGTTAGTGTCAGAATACAAGGGAAGACTGGGATCTCCTTCTTCTTTGCAGGTTACTTTGAGTCTGTATCTTCTTATTTCAAATGAATTTAATGCTTGTTCTTCAGAAGAAGTTCCACTTGGGAAGTTTAAGTGTTATAGGATGGATGAGAGCTTGGTTATGACTGGGTGTTACGAGGAGGTTTAAGGGTTGATTTTCCTTGGTGACATATTTGCAAGGAAAAAGTTCTGGCAAATATGGCTTTTTGTTAATGCATATTTGACTTTGTTTATGATTTTGTGCTGAAGTTGAAGTAGAACTTTGTTCTTTCTCATTGTGACATATGTCTAAATTGTTAAGGATATAGTTCCATAATAAATCAAGCTTTCTTGCTGTACATATAGTTATAACCTCAATAACACTTTATATTTGCTATTATTTTACTTCTATCAGCACTGATATAGCTTTCCCTAATTCCCTCCAATGTGCAGAAACAAATCAGGGTAAGATTGTTGAAGCTGGTGGTCTTACCTCCTTGTTGATGCTTCTTAGGAGTTCTGAAGATGAGACCATACATAGAGTTGCAGCGGGGGCAATTGCCAACCTTGCAATGAATGGTAAACTTTTCAAGTCCACTACTATGTGAATTGTAAAATATATGTGAATCTTTTTTATGTGTAAAATATGTGCGAGTCTTAACTGATAATATTACAAGTTTTGGCTACGATTTTCCTCATAACCTTTTGTCTCCTATCAGAAACCAACCAGGAGCTTATCATGGCTCAAGGCGGCATTGGTTTGTTATCAACAACAGCAGCCAATGCTGACGATCCTCAAACCCTTCGGATGGTTGCTGGAGCCATTGCAAATCTTTGTGGAAATGGTAAACTGTCTGACCTCTTCCAATACTTATTTGGGCGGGAATTTGTTGTTTGTGTTACCTAGTATGAAGGGATTGCATGAGTTCAAATATTTATAATGTATTAACTTTATGGATACTATGAATCAGCTCCACGGGTATGTTTGGTTAAAGCCTTTGGAGGTGATTTTTTTTTTTAATAGTAAAAAATGATTGATGTGATATAAAGTAGAAAGACGTTTTGAATTTTTTTGTATGCAAATGGGAAAAGTTTTGTTTTGTAGTGGGTTTTTTTTTTTGTTTGAATGGTAATAAAAACTAAAAAGTGATTGATGTGATATAAAAAAGTGAAAAAAGTTAGAATGTTTTGAAATCAACTCTTTTAGGGAAAAGTGAGGAAAAGGAAAGGGAGAGAGGAAAAGGGTTATCAAACAAACCCCATCTTTTTGCCATCAAGTTCAGATGAATAGACAACTTTATTCGAAAATCTGCAGTGATAGAGAAGATACACTGCTTCTTCCTGCAACAACTTTAGACACACTTACAAGTATTCATTTTGTTTCCTACTTCTTGTCATTGTTATGATGAAAAAAATGGTGTATTTCCGGGCAACATATTTAGAAAATTAGTTTTTCCTGACCATTAAAATTTATCCATATAATGTTGTTGGTTCACTTTGTGTAGTGTTATTACTATTGAGGTCATAATCATGTTAAGTAATCTAGCTCTGCAGAAAGTCTAAATGAAAAGAATTATCAAATATGAAGTTCACCTGATCTTGGTATTCCTCTGAGGTTTTCCTCTAGTGTAACCCCATATGGTGGGATTATGACCCTTTGGTATCTAGCCTAATAAACTGGTTGTTAGTTTCAAATTATATATATATATATATATTAATTGTTATTTCACGTTTGAACTATGGTGGACCCATCTCTCTCTGAGGGGCATTGGTCTGAGTAAGGAATGTAAACAAGTGCTCTTGTTCCTTTCGGAAGTGATAATATCATAATAGTCCAATTACCCAATAAAAAGTTCATTTCATCTATTCCATTACATTGGCAGCTTGCTGTCACTAACAAGCATGATATTGCGTTGTCCAGATAAGTTACAGATGAAACTAAGGGGTGAAGGTGGTATCAAAGCATTGCTAGGAATGATCAGATGCAGACATGCTGATGTTCTTGCACAAGTTGCTCGTGGAATAGCAAATTTTGCCAAATGCGAGTCAAGAGCATCTACGCAAGGTAAAAACCTTGTAAAGAGGCCTTCTTCATGTTCTTGTTGCTGCTCTGCGTGCTGTGATACGCAAGAACCTTCATCTTTATTCGTAAAAATTTGTTCTTAAGTTTTCTTCAGACTTTTTGATAAAATTACTGGTGTATGAAGTCTCGAATTGTACCTTTTTATTTTCATGAACTATATGTGGTTAAATCATCCTGTTTTTTGAGTTTAACTAGTTCTTTAACGTTATATAGGAAATAAGACTGGAAGGTCTCTTCTGATTGAGGATGGTGCACTTCCATGGATTGTACAGAATGCTAACAATGAAGCCTCACCAATCAGGCGTCATATTGAGCTTGCACTGTGTCATTTAGCACAACATGGTATGTTTGCCTTTTCTTGTCCTTGAACAAGTTGAGTTTCCGTTGAATCATTGAATGTCTCCTGAGAAGGCTTTGATTACTACATTTCAGAAGCAAATGCAAAAGACATGATCAGTGGAGGTGCCTTGTGGGAGCTGGTTCGTGTCTCCCGAGACTGTTCTCGGGAAGACATAAGGACTCTCGCGCATCGAACACTAACTGCCAGTCCTACTTTCCAAGCTGAAATGCGGCGTCTGAGGATAGATTATTGATACACTAGCGAAATGATTGAAGCAACTGAAGATGTGCACAGTATTGCAAAATACATATACCCAACTGGAAGGCGTTTATCTTTTCTCAAGATAAACAAGCAGGATGCTTTGAGTTGGATGATGTCAGCTGTATTTGCCCAAGTTTTGTTATTAGTAGTCCTTTTATGAAGTTGATGACATACGATCTCTAATTTGTTAATCAGATTAGTCATTTAATCTCATTTAACGTATTCACCCAGGCATTACCATCCCATGTTAGCTTCTTATCAGCTTGTAAATTGGTTTGTATATGGAATAATTGGGAAAAATGGGAAGAAAAAAAAAACGATATTTTGTATCCAACAGGATATGTTCAGATTGACATTGTCATTCATGTAGCAGCACAGATTGATTTGCTTGGGTTATACTGATCTTTTTAATACCCTTTTTGTTTCCACTGATTCTCTGATATCTATGAGATTCTCTTGTAATTAGTTTCCTGTTTCAATGAAATTTAATCTTGCCTTCTAAAGAGAAGAGATCGTGATCATTGTATAATACGTCACTCGGAACATAAGAGATGATGATTCATGGATGACTTTCGCCTTATCACCTACAATATGTTCATGATTCTAAACTCAACTGTAACAACTAAATACAAGGGTTGTGTCTGTTGTAGGACTCAACCCAATACCTTAAGGCACAAGGGTTGTGTCTGTTGTAGGACTCAACCCAATACCTTAAGGCACAAGGTGACGGCAATCATACACCATCTAAATCCGCGTTTCGTAAAAACCCTTCTCTTTTTAAGAATATTCACGGCATGTCAAGCCTAGACAAAGGCCATGTCAATCATATATGTTTGGGCCAGTGCAATTGATGAACTAAACGTCAATGTTAAGCTTGTTAAGTAAGGTACATGTGGAGTGACATGCACCATACATTTTATCTTTGATGACTAGAGTCTAGAGATTTAGGGGAGAGAAAATTTCTCCATTTTGGTGGACTTTGAATCTTTGAAAAGTAGGGGGGATGGCAATCACAAGCTTTTCTTTTATCTGGACGGCATTGACCAGTTTTGTGTAAGTAATAAGTAATAAGAGTGTTGCGGCAGCAGAGACAGAAACCTAAATCAACATCGAGAAGAGCAATCTTAACAACATTTTTGCACAAAGACTTTTGAAGGAAGGATCCAGCTGTTTTAATATTACAAATTGACGTAATATTGTTATATATATTAGTTGTAATCAGATTTGAAAGTATTACATTTATTTTATATCTATTGAAATTTTTTATGTGAAGTCACTTAAAAAAATAAAAAGAAAGCAACTTAAAATACGTCACATCAATATGTGTAAAATGAGAATAATAAATGGGTGTAAGTAATATTACTTCAAATTTAATTTTTAATAGCTGACATGATACGTAGTAACACATGAACTTACAAACTGATATGGCAGTCCATGTGGCAATAGTACCGCATTAGCTGCAATCAAATTTGATTATTGAGTAATACTTGATAATATAATTTTATCTTACAATTGTTCAACAATGTTGACGTAACACTCCAAATCAATGGTTAAATTTTTTTGGGGAAACTTCCAAGCGATTTGACAAATCCCCCAAACTTTAAAATCTCTCATTTTGGACCCTTGAACTTTCAATTGCTCTCAATGTAGACCCCTCCGTTAGATTTTAAATGTTACATAATGTTTATGCCCCACTTTTGTATAAAATTCCTACTAACGTTTTTTTATTTAAAAATAAAAAATAAAAATCAGAGATATTTTGGTCTCTTTCTTTTTTTGTATTTTTAACGACTAAAATTAATGAAAGGGTTCTAATTGAGAGCAATTTAAAGTTCAGTGGTCCAAAGTGAGAGATTTTAAAGTTTTGGGGGTTTGTCAAATCGCGTGGAAGTTCAGGGGGTCAAAGTAAAGTTTCTCCAAATTTTTTATTTTTTATTTAATTATTTAACAATGATTAATCCAATATATAGTTAGTTGAGAGTATCACTTCAGCCTTGTTGGATAGAATTATATTATCTGGATTATAGTTAGTTGAGAGTGCCACTTCGGCCTTGTTGGATAGAATTATATTATCTAACACTTATCTTAATTGTTTGATAATTGATGTGTAAATTTGTAAAAAACTAATAGTAAAATATCCGATAAAAGCCCAAAATAGTTAATCCACTACTAAATTTAATTAAAGCATTATTGCAATCAATCACTGAGCTATTATATATGCCGTCTGTACGTTGGATCTATGTGTCCTTATCATAAAATAAATAGAGAAAAGTCTCTCTCTACTCTATCCGATCATACTAATTTGTCTATTTCACATTTGATTAACGAAAGAAATTAGCGTGTTGCATTTCAAGTACAAACATCGTAGGGCAAAGGACGGTAACTATTCATATAGGGATCGTATAATATTATTGTTAATCAAATGGAAAAGCCAAGTTATAATACGTGCAATTAATTAATCCATGTGTTCTCAGATATAAATATATATAATCAAAGAGTGATATCTGTGTAATTAATAATAGAAGGGGTATTGAAATATTTATTACAAATTATTGTAACAGTTCATTTGATATTTATTAGGTCAATCACTATAAAATGCAGTCTACATGACAATTATCACTTTCACAAATTGACATGATTTACATGGCAATCCACGTGATTACCACATTTAGCCACTAAAAATAGGTCAAAATCAAAAGAGTAAAACCATACTTTTATTTAGGGATGACAATTCATGTTTAGTGTGGGGTTAAGATTGTATTAAGGCATGAGTATAAGGCTACATAGGTCAATCTTAACCCAAACGATTTAATTAAACAGATCAAAACCTTTAACCTTAACATGCTAATTTCAGGTCGGGTTCACATGTTGTGTAAAAAATTGTCTACCCTAAATATCACATGTTGGGTTTGGGTTATATCACTGCATGATCAAGTATAAGACTATATAGGTCAATCATAACCCGGCCTGTAACGACCCAGAGAAAAGAGCAAACCACATCTGCAATATCACCTCAAAAGGACTAGTCAATTTGAAGCTTCCCTAGAATTTTTTATAAAGCCCAGTTTCACCTAGTAATTAGCACTATGACTATCTTTATAAATCAATCACTCTATGTTGAACAAGGATCATCTCCAGTCCATTTTGGACTGGAGGTGATCCGGTTGATGGTTAGGATCTCTTCAAAGAGATCTTAAGGCCATCAACGTGACATGTGGCGCACTAAAAATAATAATAATTTATTATTTTATTTTTAAAAATAAATAAAAAACAAAACAATAAAAAAAAATTAATTTCATTTTCCTCCGCCTCTTCCTCTTCTCTCTTCCACGATTTTCTCTCTCCACCGTCGGAAATCCAGCTCCAGCCACTGAAACTGCCGAGCCCAGCATCAAATCCGGCTGCCTCCATGCTCCTAACGCTTTCTCTCTCCCTCCATGGCCTCACAAACCCACCAGCTACAACCAACCGAAGCCATCGAGCAGACCCAACTCATGGCCTCTCTACTCTCTCGCCCGATCTACTCCGCCAACCTCCTCACGATCTCTCCCCCTCACTTCCGATCACTCCTTCACTGCTTCTTAGAAATTCTCTCAAACTCACTCTCTCTCACTCACACTCTGTCTCTCTCTCAATCTCACTGACTCTTGCTCTATCTCTGTTTGTAGAGATAAGAATGGTTTTGATTTGGCTTCATGTTTTGTCATGACCGTTGGAGCTCTTGATTTGGTTTTGATTTTATTTGGTGTTTTGATTTGGTTAATTGGATATGTTGTTTGGATTTGGCCCTTGGGGTCTTGATGAGGGGTGGAGAGTGGAGAGGAGGGAAGGGAGGAGGGAGTGGATGAGAGGATTTTCTGACCAGTGAATGGAGGAGGAGAGAGACGAGAGGAGGAAAGGGAGGAGGAGGAGGGAAAGGAGGTTGGTGGTGAGGGAGGAAAGGAGGACAAATAGGAGGTTGGTGATGAGGGAGAGAAGGGTTTGTGCTGAAAAGGAGGGGGGGTATGGTGGTGGCTACAGTGGCTGCGGGATTCATTTGGTGGCGGCGGTGGGTTCACCCAAGCAGTGGCCGTTGGGGGTGGCCGAACCACCCCCAAGGGCCAAACAAATAATTTTTTCTTTCTTTTTGGCCCTTGGTGGTGGCCGGGCCACCCCCAAGGGCCATGGGGTGGCTCCGGCCACCCCATAGCGGCGGTATAGGGTGGTCGGGGCCACCCCATGGCCAAACAGTGGCCCTTGGGGCCGGGTGGCAGGGCCACCCCCAAGGGCCATATAATAAACAAAACAAAAATTTTATTATTATATTATTTTAGTTTTTATTTATTTTAAAAATAGTAAATAATATTTTATTATTTTTTAATAATAGGACACGTGGCGAAATGATGGCCCTAGGATTTTTCCCAGGGCCATCTTGGCCATTAACTGGAGGCCTCTCTAGTCCAACAAAACTGGAAAAGAGCCGGATCCCTCTATGTAGGCTATTCATCATTTTTCCAATATGAGACCGAAGTATTACAAACTCCCACTATTAAACTGTTGATGTTCTTATTAGGGCTACATCATACAGTGCTACAGTACTACATGCTCTAACGTTACTAGGCGGCTATGATACAATTTCTAATGGCCTAGGAAAAAATACTAGATAGATCTGTGCTATTACCTTAAAAGAATTAGTCAATTTAAAGCTTTCATATAATTCTTTCTAAAATCCAGTTACACCTAGTAACTGTGCAATGTAGGACTTATCACTGATGACTATTTTTATAAATTAGTCACTCTATGTGGGCTACTCCTCATCTTCCCAATATAAAACCAGAGTATTACATGACCCATTTAATTATTAGACATGTCGTAGCCCTTAACCCTAACTTGCTAATTTCATATTGAATTTGCATATTGTGTCAAATATTGTTAGCCTTACTTTTATCCTACAACTATTTCACTATGCTGATGTGGCAGTGCTAATTAGTATTTGTTAAAATAATAATAAAAAAAAAAAAAAAAATTGGGGGCTAAGTGAGATAAAAGTATAGTTTCTAGCCTTACCCAAATCAAAATAAGTTGTACTGGCTAGCTTGGATCTAAGAATAGATTTCTTGTTCCCGAGCTTATCTTAAGATTCCAAACCAAACTAAAATAATGTAATATATGCGATAAAAGCTCAAAAAGTGGGCTATTAAGAATCCTAACCGAAGCAAAATCAAAAGTGAATGGGCCTATTCCTTCCCCAATTTAAGATGCCAACCTCAAGTAAAACAATATAAAACTTTGAGAGAAACCAACCAACTATATGCTCTAAGCTAACAACAAAGAAGAGGTTGGCAACGAAATCCGGCTCAAAAAATTCCCCACTTTTACAGTAGAACGAGACTTTTTGAGTTCAAGATAAGAAAAAGTTGAAGAGACTTTAATGTGCTACAGAAGCAAAATCCGAGTTAGAGAGACTTCAATATATATGCTCTAAGCTAACAACAAAGAAGAGGTTGGCAACGAAATCCGACTCAAAAAATTCCCCACTTTTACAGTAGAACGAGACTTTTTGAGTTCAAGATAAGAAAAAGTTAAAGAAACTTCAATGTGCTACAGAAGCAAAAGTCGAGCAAAGTTATTAATACAAACTTCCGGTATAACTCATCTTTGAAAATCAGCTCTAATTAAGAAAGGTTAGAGGGCTTGATTAAAATTTGAAGAAGTTTGTAAGGCCAAGTTTTTGGAAACAAAGCAATGTGATTAAGAGAAGGTATCAATTTCTTTGAACCTTATTCTCTAAAAGAAAGTGTTTTCCCGAGAGAGAGAGAGAGAGAGAGAGAGAGAGAGGGTATATATATAAGGGTAGAGAGAACATTGGCGTGATGGTTGTTGTTGCCTTTTAATGGGAGTGTTGGAGGTGTAATATGCCTCGAAAAGGAGCTTGATCAGAGCAGTGCACGTGTAAACCATCACCCCAAATATTTCCATGTCTCCGTATATATATATATATATATGAGAAACCCCTCATCACAACTCTCTAGGAAGAAAGAAAGAAATGAATACATGTGCGAAGACTAAAGCCCATACCTCATTTCCTTGATCTCGTAAACACTTTGCCAATGCCACCCCCATTGAAACCGTCGCTAGCTTTAATGGTGACCCCTCCTTTGTTCTTATCACCATCTTCCCACAAACAACAACCATAATAATTGTGATATAATACGTTTCTATCTTCTCTTTGCTAACTATTGCTGCATAAAATAATACTACTCCCTAGTCGTAGAGAATTTGTTTGAATATGGGGGAACAAGTGAATACGCTGTTATTTGAATACCATCAAACTCACTCCAATAATCCATGAATTTACACAGCCCGTCAATCAACGTGTAAACACATCCATCTAATCATCAAACGCGAAACCAAAAAAAGAAAAGAAAAGAAAAAACTAACAAGACAAATGCTTAACAACCAAACTTTCCTAGCTACAAACGTTGCAAGTGAGAAACCTGGTATGGCCTTCCCATGATGTTGTCAGTATGGAGGGCGACCAGTATTCCAGTATGCCTCAGCTGGCAATTGAATAGAGTTGAGGAGATTAGGAGGTATGCCATGAAATAGAGGCGCATTTGCGTCTCCCAAGAGCTGTTGCTGTTGTTGTTGCTGTTGCTGTTGTTGTTGACTCACCGCACCCGGGGACCCAATTGTACCTGGTTGCATTGGCAGCGGCGTCTCCTCCTCTTCTAGCGGAAGCCTCTCGTATGCGGCGTTGCTAAAGGAGGCCGCCATGATCACGACTGGGCCGGCTGCAATTAGGGTCCCGACAACGCTTCCCCCGACTACCTGGCCTTGTCCTCCTGCTAAGTATATAGTCAAGCCGGTCGCAGCTGGCGGTGCTGGTGGCGGTAAGAAGGATCCAGCGAGAGATAAGATCTCGAATCGGCCGTGTAGAGTCACAATTGCACCGGGTGTGGCTGGCTGCCGGAGAGTGACATTAGTGACTGTGCCTGTTCCACTCATTATGCAGACACCTCTCTGGCGTCTTCTGGCAAAGGTAGCAACACTCTCAACGATATCACACCCATCACCAATTTCCATCACATGGGTGCGTAGAGCATTGGCGCTGTCGCGGGTGATGATGATCGGTGGCTTAGGCTTGTTCTTGGATCCGGCCGGCCTTCCGCGGGGTCTTCTAGTGATCTCTCCTTCGCCGCCGGAGCCCATGACGAGTTCGTTGCCTTCGTTGTTGCTGCTGCTGTTGTTTTCGTCGCGATCGCGTTTCAGGGGACGGTTAAGGCCGCTGCTGCCGCTTTGCTCATCTTCTGAATTCTGCTGTTGGTGGTGAAATTGCTGCTGCTGCTGTTGGTGGTGGTGTAGATGGAGATCTCTTGTGTGGAAAGGAGGGGGAAGAGAATGGCCATGATCCATATTACTTGTTTGACCTTCTCAAAAACCCTCAAATTTTCTTACAGAGACAGAACCCCAAGAGATTAATGGAAAGACAAAGGAGGAGTAAAGCTTGAGTAATTTTGAAAAAGGAAAAAAAGAAAGTGGGGAATAAACAATAACAAGACTTCTGGGTGTCTCCCTTTTCTTGCTTTCTTGTTGCTTTATCTAGTTTAATGAGCTGATCAATCAGAATAGCGCTATCCCTTGAAGAGAAAGGAGAGAATGAGTGGATTTATGGTGTCATCCACCCAATTCTCAGCTGAACAAGTTACCATCTTTTAGGGAGAAGCTTTTGTTGTTGAGAGTTTGGGAGGAGTGAAGAGGAGGAAAGGATAGGTTAGAGGGGTTTGGGTTCTCTCTTCTTCTAGGGGATAGTGTTGGGTTAGGGTTAGCTAGATTGACAAAATAGATCAGAGATGGGTTTGGTTTCGGTAAGGCTGCGTGCTTATGGGCGGTGGATGGGTCCCCACCTCTCCCTCTCACTTGTTTCTTCCAGCACTCCACGTTCTCCCCTTCTTCCCTATATATATCCTCACACAAGAAAATTACTATTTTATTATACTTTCTTAACCTTTAATCTCTAAATCACTCTCTCAACTCATAAACCAATTAAGCTGCAATGCATATCCGTTGAGGTGACTTGTTTTAAGTGATTGACATAAGAAATAAGAATTTAAGATGCCTACAAAGGCTTAGTTACAAGATCACATGCATGCAAATGAATAATCTTGCATTTGTGAAACCTTAGGACCAACTGTTGTAATTAATTTTTCTAACTTCAACTTATCTTGAAGCTCTGACTAGCTGAAACCTTAGGACCACTCTCCCTATTGTTCATAGGCATCACATTGCCAAAATTATTAATGCAGAGGCAAGCAGTAGAGGTTGTTTTCATGGTGATCTTTCTGGAGTTTACCTTGAGTAAAAGAATTTACTGGACATATTTTCGTGCATTCTTCCAGCTAGACTCCAGTCTTTTTGCACGTACGTAGGTCATAGTCTTCTTTCCATTTCAAGTGAAATTGAGATGAGTCATTTCACGATCAGAATTTAATATTGGTGTATCTAACGATGTAGATGATGTTACGTTATAAATATGTTGGCACGCTATTCAAAAAAAATTAAATGGTGTGGCATCATTTACACAACATTAAATCTTGATCATGAATTATCTCATCTCCATTCCACCAATTTTGCTACCAATCTCAGCATGCAACAAATATAAGAGAGATTTTATGGGAGCCGTCAACCTGTCCAAACAGATTTCGAGCAGTTCACTTACCCAATAATGATATAAGTAGGACTAGAGTCCTCTCAAATGTGATGTGACATTTAAAATTACAAACAGATCAAAATCCAATAATGATCATTTTAAATTCAATAGTGATTTTAAATGGTATATCACATTTGGGATGATTTTAGCTCTAATATTCCTTATATTACTCCACCTACCTGTTTAAACATGTAGATTCCATAAAAACTCTAACATTTGCTGTCCAAATTCTTAGCAATTCAAATAAGAAAATTTTGAAAATCTGGATCCAAAATGAAGAGAATCTTGTCCCTTGTTTTCAAGGCACTTTGGCAGCAACACCATGGGAAACATAGTGGTCGTTGGGGTAATTTAAATGAAACAATAACTGGCCCATTAAAATTGGACTGCCCTAGCTGTAATAACGAGAGAGAGAGAGAGAGAGATGGGTCGTAGTTCAAATTTGTATGACCCACATGTCACCACAAGGGTCCGAAAATTCCATCTTTATCTCCAAAGTCTAAACCTTAACGTGAAGGGTCCACATGCTCTTGTAAGCATGATACGTGTCTTTTCCCCCTCTATTTTCGGGTCTATTCCACTGAACTCCCCCACCCCCTCCATTTCATTTTTTACTTGGTTGCCCCTCTTTAGATTAGAGTTACAAGTCGATAGCCATTGGTCTACAGCAATGGTATATCAGAACAGACCAAAGAGAAGAAACGAATCTCCCTCACTGACTTCCTCTGCTTTTAATATCTCCCAACGGGCCATTATAGCCCATATGAGACCAAAATCTCACTCTCTCTTTTTTAATTTCCTCTAAAACAAACAGTTAACTGAAAACAACTCCTCAAATAAAGTTGGCATCTTATCTAACAAGTGTTGCCCATCTCTGTCTTTGTTTTTGTTTTCTGTGTGTGTGTTTTTTTTTCTTTTTTATTAAGATAAACACATTACCAAACAACTTAAAACGGAAAATACATAAAGCTATTTTTATCTTTCCGTTAAGTTTGAATTTGGGCCAGCAGTTTTTTACATGATTTGTAAAACTCATCACAAAATTAACATGTTAAGAGTTGAAGAGTCAAACTCATTTAATTAAATGAGTTGAGTTATGATTAATTGACCTAACTACCTTGACCAGGCTCGATCTCAACCGACGAACAAGAATTGTCATCTATAATCATAATACATTTTCAAACTAAAAACAAAAAAACAGGTCTCAAAACAATAAACATAACAATTATGTTTAGACAAGCACATTTCTTGTCCCCTAGGTCGTGTTGCTAGGCAGTGAATAAGAAAAGCATCCATGAGCAGTGCAAAATGGGGTTGATTAGTAAATTATTCAACAAGTTCAGCCGATCATACCGATCAAGGTCGTCTTGTTTACTTCGCCCAAAGATTCTATCTCACTTTGGTTTATCTAAGCATACCTTGTAAACACAAGCAGGCGATGAAATGGAATATATATATACCTAATTGAGTGATCAGCTTATGCATATGAAAGCTTCTTTCTACCTAAATCTTATTGAGCAACAGCAACTCATGGGGAAGGGCAAGTCCAACTACAAGTTGCTATATACATTAAAAGAAGCAATCTGCCTCAAACCTAATGAGTAACCAAAAACTATCCTTGAAATTACTCAAACCCATGGCAATGGCAGCAGTCATATAACAATTTACTAAATAACATCTCTAAAATTAGCTAATCCCTATTTGAAAGAATACCCATTTGAAATAATGCCATACACAATTGAGAGAGAGAGAGAGAGAGAGGCACNGGGGGGGTTGGAATGGAACATACAGGGTGTAAGGTTCGTGGAGGGCATGGTTTGACCGCATAATCCAGAGTGTTGGGGGCGTGGGAGTGAGAGAGAAAAGACGCGTGGGAGGCGCTGACACACAAACACACGCACACGCACACACATACACAGCACGAGCGCCGGAGAGTTCGCTGATGATACTGAAACTGAAGCAAAGACGCTCGCATGAGCAGCACAGGGCGCAAACCCATGCATTAAAAGATGCTCTTTGTCGGTCTCTCAACTCATGGTGGACCCCCATCGATCTCTCTAATTACCTTTCACTAATTACTATTAGACAACTCAATTACATCCATCCTATTCGTAATCCATCTATATATCTATTCTTCATCACCCAACTCTTATCTTCATCAATGGAGCTACCCCTCTCTCCTCGATCTACACTACAGTTCATATGAGCTTGCTGCATATAGATTCATTTACCCCACGTGGAAACTACTTTTCTTGTTAACCAAACCTTTTTTCTTTTTCTTTTTTGGTGATCTTCCATTTTAATACAATGGGGTTCCTAACTACCTATCTACTAATCTTATTTATATATATACACAAGATTTAAAGGAGGAAAAAAAAAAAAAAAAAAAAAAAAAAAAAAAAAAAAAAAAAAAAAAAAAAGGAGAGAGAAGCTTTATCTTTCATTTTGCTACATATTGGGATCATTGCTTGCCCTCGAGAATATAGAAAATTGGTTGAATAAACAACAATTGTGTTAATTAATTAATTAATTAACCCCCCTATAACGAATAGAAAGAAGGAAAAACAAAGGTGCTAATTAATCATCATTATCCTAAAAGTTTAAACTAATAAAAATAATAGAAATAGTGAATTTAATAATTTAATTAATATTTTAAAATATTATAGTTTATTGGGTCGTGACCACGTTATGTAAGGATGAAGAATGGTGATAATTAATGCATAATAAAGTGAAAAAAGAAAAAGAAGAATATAGAAATATTCCAATAGCTTGTTACAATCTCCCAATTCTATATGTACACATTATAATGTTTACAATAATTGTTGTTCCAGGATTAACACTAATTGTAACAAGAATATGATACCTTTAACACAATAGATACAAACTAGCTAGAATATGCTGAGATTAGATAAGCCCTATTATTGCTTGCTGCCAAACATAAGCAACTTTTGCTCTCCTAATCGTTCTTAATTATTTGCTATCTTGGCCTTCTTCAAGCTGATTGCCTTACAAATTTCCGATATGAATTGATAATTGAGAGAGGAGATTATGATTGGCCTTCTAAACCCCAGTTCCACATTAGAAAAATGTTTATACTTCATAAAGTTGGTGGATTATAAAAGAGTTCATGGGTATTAAATTTCACATTGGTTCTTTACTAGGTAGAACTAAGTTTAATTTATAAGCGATTCTAAGGAGGCCAAACTACAACTTAACTAGTCCTTAATTTTGAAGTGATAATACAGATGTAGCTAGCACTTTGCCTAGATCATTATAAATGGTATTAGAGCAACCTAATACATCATGTGGTACTAGAACACTGCATAACTGACAAAAACATCATCATGAATTTAGGTGGGTGGGGGGTTGATTGCAACACTAGCCTGAACCTTATCTGTGTTGACATTGAAATTGATTTTTGAGCAAGGAAAATGATGTGCCACCAAAAGTCTTAACTGTGGGCAAATCCATGAGGAGCTCATGTAGGGCACATTGATTAAACAATCAATGACAAGAACATATGTCACTATCCCCCTTTATAGGGGAAGAGATTTTAGCTCTAAGATTATTGTACTTGTGGGCAACCATTAATATCTTGTGTGTATATATATAAGGTCCCTCATTTATATTGACTCCCATCTTTTTGACTAAATATCTATGATTGAAACCATACAGGGAGTTAGCCTTTAAGGCCGGGGTAGCACAATTGGATATATATACTCTATAAGGCCTTAACATATGTTGGGACATCACCTCAAATAAGGCCTTAAAAAGCATACAAAGTTAAGTCTCACATATGGGACATCACTTTCTTTCTTTCTTTCTTTCTTTCTTTTTGATCAAATATGGGACATCACTTAATCCTACATCAATTTCATAACAAAGGTTTTTTTTTTTTTTTTTTCCGCATCACATAATCCTATATTAAACTCACAATTTTCATCAATTTAAAATTTTAGAATAAATGGTGATTTACCATGATATTAGAGCCGAAGTTCTAAAGAGTTTCATTTAAAATATTCGTATATTGTTGTTTGATTCCACACTAATTAGTGATGTGGTAAATTCAACATGTTGCTAAAGTTTTTATTGACGTGGCACTAATTAACACATCACTAATTAGTGACGTGGTAAAAAATGGGTTCCTGTAAACATGTCACTAAATCCCTTTTCTTTTCTTTTTTCTTTGTAGTAAAAACATAATGTTAAAATATTAATTAAATGATTACATTCATTATTTCCTACCAACTTAAACTTTTGAAATAAGTGATATTTAATTCATTTTAACTAATGATCTCACTTTATTAACCATGACCAACAAGGATAAAATAACTCCCTTAAATTTTTATTATTATTATTTTTTTAAAAAAAAAAAAAAATTGATCTTGCCATGGGGCTATACTAATCCTGGTCAGAGATTTCAAAAATCTTTCACTGATCTAGAAAGCCACACTTTTTTTTTTTTTTTTTGACATGTCCACGCAAGGGTAGAGGGTGGGGGGATTCGAACTTATGACCTCCGCTTCATAAGGCGTGGTTTACAGCCGATTGAACTACCTCTTGAGGAGAGAAAGCCACACGTTGGGGTAACATTGATATCTCTTCTCTACAAGCATTAAACACCCATAAATTAAATGACTTGAATCTAAAGGCTATATTTGGTGTCCCTGCTATATATGCTTGTCAACTAGCATTACAATATGAAAGGCTTAATTAATTTCAAGTTCACGAGAATGGATACGGGTTTACAGCTTGTCGCTTTTCAATGTACAGTTAATAAATTAAACCAGTTTTTCATGCTCCAAAGTCCTAGCTAGAGCTAGCTATAATTAATATCACTTCACGGGCTCCTAATATTAAAAGGGTAATTAAGCATGAAGTTTGCTGCTCTTACAAGAATATATCAAAGTCGTAGTTAAGACAGGACCACCAATTCTGTGGAAGTAGAACACTACATGTTTCACTATGTATACCCATCAATTTGATTGGAGAGTTTCTCCGCCTACTCGGGCAGCGTAGGGTGCAGAGCTTATCTATTTGGGATAGATTAGCTAGTTTCAACCCATCTAATTGTAAAGAATCTCGATCTCTTAGTAAGAGAAGGTGTGAGTGTACAAAGCGAGAACTTAGAAAATGTCACAACTTCAATTAATGATGACGACTTAATCATAGTTTAAGATATATCTTAAACTAGTGGATGTCATAAACAAATCAACTTGGCAGGCACCATCTCCATATAAACAAATAAAAAAATGTATGGATTGCAAGTCCATGGAGGACTAAATAAGATGGATAGAGGCCGGGGAGAGTTAATTAATTAATGGGAAAAGAAAATATAAAAATAAAGAAAGAAAAAGTCCCATGTGAAAGGCACCCATGACCAAAAATCTGGCTAGGGTTGCATGTGGGTGCAAAGTCATGAGCCCTATATTTGCGGATGAAAGACTGTTGCATAGCAGTGGTTAAGGGAATTGACTAAAAAGGATTTCACATGTGGAGTTAATTAATTGTGATGCACAGATAATTGGGGTTTGTTTTTAGAGGCTTAAGGAAACGACAAACCTCGAAATCCGCGTGATTAATGGCAGCTTATCATTTGGAATCTTTCTGGTCATCGCTTCATGACCTCCGGGCTCCATCATCAATATAACATTATCCCACTTTTCTAGCATTCTGTCGAAGATACCCTTTCACATTGAAGGTTAGATGTCAAGATCCCCGATCATTTAAGCCATAAGCTATATATATCATATAATTAATAATGATTAGATCATCATTTTACCCTTAATTTCCAGTCTTAAAATTTTTGGGACAAGTGATAATTATAAGTTGTTTTTGCATCAAGAGACGTGGCTCCGAAAGTTTTGTCGGTGGTATTTTGTCAAGAAAAGAAAAATTATTTGGTTTGAATTGTTATATTATTTTATTGGTGTTTCAAGCTCAAGTGTTTGCTTCCTATTCGATGATGCAAAACACTCAATTTACACTACAATTTGATTGGAGTTATTCTCTTACGATAAAGCTGGTGATAGTTTAAAAGAATAATTCTAGAAGTTCTTCTTGTGTCCCTCTAAAAATGTCGTGACTTTTAAAATTTTCATCTAATCAATCTAATAATGATCAATCACAAGTCTAATAGTAATTTGAAGAGCTACATCATCCTTGTAGGAACATAAGAGCGATATAGGAGGGATGACTCGTAGCATTACTCGGTTTGAAATTGAGCAATGCTACTTTTCGCACTTATATATTACATCCATTGCATACCCGTTGACTTTGTTTTGAAGTGTTTTTTTTTTTTTTAAGTGGCTAGCTAACATGAGAAGCTAATTAAAACATATCATGTCAACTGGATGTAATAAATAATTGTGAAGAATAGCATTATTATTTGAAATTTCACATATTAATTAAGCTATACTCATTAAAAGGAAAGTATTGCTAGAGACCATATTTTTATCCCATAATTATCTCACAATACTAACGTGAGAGTTCTAACCAACTCTTTGATCAGTCCATGTTAAAAAATAATAATAATAATAATAAAAATAAAAATCTAATGGTTGATTGGAATTATCATGTCAACATTATAAGATAGTTGTGTGATAAAAATATGATTTCTAGTAAGATTGGCAACTCGTATTGGCAACATATGTGTGTAACGAAAATGAGAGAGACTTTCCTTACTTACCATAGTGAAACATGTGGTAAATACAAGATAACACATAATCTGAATATTGTCACTAAACTAGTCTTTCCCTTAGCCCATGTTGAACTTCCTACTTTCTCTAACCAAAGGGTGTTGAATGTTCTCTTGCATCCTGCTCAAATAAGGCTTGGAAAATTATTGAATAATTTTCATAAATGTCTTTCAAAAACATTTTTCTCAATTGCAAATGTTGTAAAGAGTAGGCTCATGTTCACAAATATTCACAATAAAAATATCAATATCAATGGAGATAAGTAAATGCATGCAAAAATTATTGGTAAGAATTAATACTTACTTACAAATGCATATAAAAATACATTTGATCCAAGTTGTGACACGCTTCCACAAAGTTTCACTTACATAGTATTGCATTTGATCCAGTTAGTTGTGGCCCGCTAGCTAGAGACTATTGTCTTCATCAAAAGTGTACGGATGAATAAATATTGCAAGAGAATTCTGATATCAAGATTTTTTTCCAATTTTTTAAATAATCGATCTTTAAAATATAAGAGACATTTGAAAAGCCTAAAAGATCATGATATCTAGGGGATTATTATTTTAACTAGAGATCAATCCATAGGAACAAAACCTACAAGATAAGAATAAAGACAGCAATATATATTTAGGAAAGATTACCCGATAGTTCTTTCTAGTCCTTAGTTGTCTGTGCTGGACCAAGAATTATGTTTGAGATGAGTTATTTAATGAGATATGATAATATAAAACATTCTTTCTTGTGTAAATAATGATATCCACACTAGTACGTACTTCTGAGTAATATAAATCAAAACCAATAGGGTTCAAGCAATAAAAATACCCTCTACAAAGCAGTAACAAACGGAGCTGCATGACTTAATATATACCTAAATCATAATCAACAAACCAAGCCCAAGCTAAAGGTTCACAAAAATATGAGCCTTAGGAGTCTCTTTGTTTTGTTGAGACTTTTCATTAAATTCTTATATATATATATATATATATACTCTTTCAAGCTCATATAATTATTTGACTTGTAGTTTGAGTCTTTTTGTTTTGTTGAGACTTTTCATTAAATTCTTATATATATATATACTCTTTCAAGCTCATATAATTATTTGACTTGTAGTTTGAGCAGTCTGGGCCTGGCACAAATCTACAGGCTCAGATAATTATTTTAACTTGTGGGCTGTGTAAGTTTTGGTGAATGGGCTGGATTGTGATAATGATATATTATTGTCTGGTTGTGGTCTCTGTGTGTGGGTGTGTGGGTATGGTGTTTGTTTAATCCATGAAGTAATTTTTCTTCAAAATATTACAATTTTTATTATAATTCATTCATAAATTTAAGTAATACTTTTTATGAAAATGAGTAATTTAAATTTTAGTGGTTGATAACATGGACTGTAATACCACGTCAATTTGTGAACATAATAAATGTTATGTGAATTGTCACATGACCATTCATATTTTAGTGATCGACTTAGTAAGTATCACGAATATAGATTACTACATCAATGTGTGAGAGTGACTTTTTAGTAAAAACTATAATACAATTAACAACAATACTCCTAAGATAATGGTTACCAGTTAAAAAATATACCCCATGTTTGCTTTGGATTTGATTTTGCATAAATTATAGTACAACCAAGAGTCTTTGTTGTTCGTTTACGTTGTGAAAAATGAGTAATGCTATATACCACACAAATATCCCATTATAAGTATTTTACAAAGCTTGACTTTGAATCTAACTCATCTTCTAGATAACTTGAAACTAATTGTGGCAAAAGCCAATTATTGGGACACATATGACATACCTAGTGGCCGGAAGAGAATCATCGAATTTTTTATGTATTAAATTGGATCAACATAATCCCATTAATTGTTGGCTTCTCCACCAGCTTGTAATCATTAATGGATAGGATAATAAGTCATCATTTCCATCATTATTATGATTATACTCTTTTTATAGATTAAAAAAAAAAAAAAAACACTTGGATAGTAGAGTTCAATCTAATTCATTGGCTCAGGGTAGAGGTATTCACTTAAGATAGTGTCAAAACATGTATGTTAAACACTTTTTCATTGAAATAAACAGAGCCTAGGTTAAATTTTAAGTCCACTGCATTGCATAAATGATCAATACGGTCTTTTTTTTTTTTACGTTGTCATGAAGCCGGCTTGTATAGTTTCCTCGAGCAACAACACCCATTAGGGTTCTGTGCCAATAAAGATGATGACTCATATTCTAAATGAAAAAATAACACAGATCTTTAATATAAAGGTGATATGAGCGGAGCAAAACGGAAGGAATGAAGTGTATGCAAACTATATCCCCAGATAAAACCCTAACATGATAAATTGAGATGTTTTAACCAACATGCGATTAATGGACACAATACTCATATTGATTGTAATGTAATGTAGTAAACGATTTAGGCTAATTAACTGTGGGTGGAAAATGAGACTACTCCTGAATGGTCCAACGTCATTTATATATATATATATGCTCTATCGCTATTGTGTGTGTCGTTTTAGAAATTCTAATGAAGACTTCTGAGTACTCTTTTATTTTTCGAAATCCACATGGAAAGCTGTCCATTAATTTCTACTGCATCAATCAATCATTGTCTGGACAAAGTGAAGAGGAACACCTTTGATTCCACTAAAAAGTATTTTATAGCATTACGCTATACATACTTGCAAACAAAAAAACAAAAATCTTCATCCGGACTCAATAGATTCTTTTGTTTTAATTTTTTTTAATATTTTCCAATAGAATATTATTAGGTTGATGCCATTTTCCTTTCGAAGAAATAAGGAAAGGGTTGTAAGATTAAAACACTAAAAAATGAATGGGTTTTCCAAAAAAAAAAATTATAGTGCAGCATTTCTTATAGCAACAATACTCGATCATTAGGGTCAACCTTAATAAGGTGCTTCAAAGAAAACCATAGAAATAAGGACCTTAGAGGAAGTACTTGATCAAATATTCAATGTAGGTCAACACACAAGTTATGTGTTCAGCTGAAGTCATCAATGGTAGTATGAGTGTGGACTATATATATATGTTTCCAGTCGAAGTCATTGATCAATTTAAATCTCCCGTTAACTTTTTCCGTCTAAATGGACTAATAATTGTGAATGCATCATTGAACAATGATGGTAACTAAGTAAATCATGAATGGGGCATGAATCATCCCTGTCTTTTCCGTTTTATGGTAACCAAACTAATCATATATAAGCATGCAGTGCTTTTTTCTTCCGTAATCATCAACATAACTAAAACGTCATAACATGTTCATATGGACCACTTGACAAATAGCTAGCTAGAGATAAAGCTTCCCGCCTCATCTCTCACTCAGTGCCACTTCCACTTTACATCTATAGTACTGGTGAATCTAGCTTTCTTTTTTATTGGAAAATGGACATGGAGAGAAAAGATGAATATAGCCCTCCCTTTTGTGAAGTGGGTGCCTATGATTGATGAAGGTTGTATTTAAATATTCATTTATTTGTACAACTTTTTTTAATTTTTATTAAAATATTGATTAAATGATTAAATTTATCGTTTAAATGAGAGAACGGGTGATTTAACATGTCATGAGTTCAAACCTTGTTTATGTAATTTACCTTCTATTTTAATTTCAACTAAATATTTCATGTGTCGAGTCTCGATTAAAAAATTTTTAAAAAAAAAAATGCTTTCTTTATGTTTCGGTTAAAGTCGCACTTCTATTCCTGATATTTTTTTTTTTCAACATCTCTCTTGATTCGCAGTACATTCCTAAAATCCTTGAAAGTTGCACTAAAAATACTCTTATGTTCTTTACACTAAAATTCGATCCTCCTAAAATATAATACCTATAGTTTTAAAGACTATGGAAACTTTTCCTTATTCTTATTCGTCAACCTAACATTCATATTGCAGATTTGCATAAATTAAGAATGTATTATGGAATTAATCTCATCGAACTTTGACTCATACATGCAACAAATTCACCCATAATCAATGTGAAAATAGATGCCCACTCAAGATTGATTCTTCAACATTTATACATATTCTCATGGGTGGCATAAAAAAAAGCTGGTAAATCATCATTTATCTCAAAAGTTTAAGATAATAGAAAAAGAAAATTTTAATCATTTAATTAATATTCTAATACTCTTCCTCACGTATTCTGATATTATGTTAAATTACCACTTATTTTGAAAGCTTGAATGGATTATAAGAAAAAATGAATTTAATCATTTAATTGATATTCGCAAGCTAAGGTCACAAGAAGTCGGTGCTAACTATGACTATGTGGTCATAGCCATCTTTTCTAGATCGAATGATGTTCATTAGGGGTGAGATCAATCATAGAGACATTATAAAATGGAAAACACTCTGTACTAGTACCGAGGCAGATATTGATGTTTTACAAATGGGGAACAAGTGGAAAACCAAAGTGCTCTTTGTAAAGGAAGAAATTAAGATGAATATGATGATTGATCCACAAGTGTTTGTCCTTCTTTAACATTTTTAAACTAGTGCATTTTGGGTTTTCGGATTGTTAGAGTATTAGAGCAGAGATCTTGAATTTAAACGTTTATTGATCTCTATTTCTGTTAAATACTTTACATGCTGGATCTCACTTCTTAATGAGGAGTACTGTTAAAGTTTAATTAAATTATTAATTTATTCATCATTTTTGTAAGCTTAAATTTTTAAAATAAGCACTTATATATTTAACGTAGATTAATAAAAGTATAGTACAAAAGGCGAAAAGGAGAAAATGATGTTGGTGTACATAATGTTAGTCCCAGTTTGTTTCGTTTACGGAACTTTGCCTAATACTTTTATTGCTTTCTTTGGTTATATGTTACTTTGATGGGCCAGGTTATTTATTTGATCAATTTCCAAATTTTTTAAAGATGACTCTGTCTCTTTTGTATTTTATTTTCATGTAATTTTCTTTCTTTTTTTTTTCGTTTGAATAAAAAAAAAAAAAAAAATCTAGTTTGTATGGAAACTTTACTATAATCTCCGAGACAAAAGCTAATGGACATTGCTATGTGATATGGTTAGTACTCTCCGGCCTCTGCCAAAAAAAGCTAATGGACATTTCTCTCTTCTAAACATGGATTTTGAAGGCCTGAAAGAGCCAAATATGTAAAGACAAGAATTATAATTTTATATTAGAGTATGATATCTTCATGCTATTTTTCTGCAGCTTTTCATATAGCCATTAAATAAAAAATCACAATCATTGAATCATTGCAAAAATAAATGTGAAAATTATAAAGTGTAAGCTTTAGTTAAAAATAAATAAAAATTTATAGTACATGAAATTACAAAAGCAAATTTCTGATAAGCTAATCTTTTTTCTTTTTTTTTTGTGGGGGGGGGCGGTTGGCCTAGCCATTTGCCAACCAGAATTTTACTTTGTGCCGATTATTCTCAATCATGATAAATTAAATGGCATTCTGGTAGTAAATATTTCGAAAATTTATCAAATTTTCCCTAGATGCAAATAAATAAATAATTCATATCCATCCAACTTTCCCATCGACTTGAAAGCCATGCATCGAGGCTTATAATTTTTTCTCTTATAAAAAGAAGTTGCTTTATATCTTACCTTATCTCCTTAATAAAAGTAGATGATTTGTGAGTGGCTTTAGAATATGAAAGCAAAATTTAAGGAAAAAGTCATATAAAAACACAGACAGATGTCAGTTTAATAGATAGAATTAAAAATTAAAAATAAAAAAAAATCTTACATTCAGTTCAAAAGAGCCAAAGTTTAATAAAGAAGCATGGCAATCTCACACCTTATGCTTTGGACCACAGCATTATTATTAGCAGATCCAACCTCCCCATAATCTATCTTGCTCAAAGGTTTCTAGGAAGGAATTTTTTTTTTTACGCCTTTTATTTTCTTTTTTAAGATGCATATATTAACCGATGGAACAAGATAGGAATCTTATGTTAATCAACAAATTGGCTGCTACAAAGTAGTCTATACTTTGTCTCCAACAAATCAGTCTATAAATACACGGGAAAAGACCCTGATTTTTCCATCATGAGTTACCAGGAATATTATTGTTTGTATGATTTTGGCCAATGATGTTAAATTATTGTTTATTCTAAAAATTTAAGCTAAGGTTAGATTGATAATAAATTATTGATTTAATAATTTAATTAATATTATAATACTCTTAACTGACATGAAGTGTTTTAAGTGGTTAACGCTTTTATTTTTTTTTCAAGTGAGTGACATGGAAAGCTGTGTCATGAATATGTATAAATATGAAAAATAAGTGCGAAGAATTTCATTACTCTTTCTAGAAAGCATCAGTGAGAAAAATACTAGGTACCCAAAGTAGTTTTGGCATTAAATTTACTACCAATGTTTTTGTTTTTTTCAAGTATCTTTTATTATAGTGACATCAAAATCTCAGGAGAGATCTGATCCTGGGGGGATTTATAAGCATGATATGGCCCTTGCATTCTCATCACGCATTATAAATCCTCCACCAACATCTCTCTCTTCCTTAATTGGCCGTTGCAAAAAGCCCACCAATTTGCTCCTCCTTTCTAGCATCCTCACGAAACCCATGCACTCACATATAATTAATCTTATCTAACAAGACTCCTGCTGGTTCTTATCTATATCTGAGCAGACCCAGCGAGCCATTTTTCTCTGCAACAATGTCTGAAACTGAGAAAACCATTAATAACCCACCTTCATCTCCTACACCTATAACTCCATGGCCAACTACCATGGCAAAGGTTATGCTTTTGGAGCTGAAAGTGCAGAGGGGAATTGCTGCTCCTTTGGTAGCAATGAACTTAACATGGTTTGCAAAGCTAGCAATCACAACAGCTTTCTTAGGAAGGCTTGGGGAGCTCAAACTGGCCGGCGGCGTGCTCGGGTTCACATTTGCTAATGTCACCGGCTTTTCTGTCTTGAACGGGCTCTGTGGCGCCATGGAACCCATCTGTGGTCAAGCCTATGGAGCTAAAAACTTTAAGCTACTTCACAAAACCCTTCTCATGGCTACCTTCTTGTTGCTTCTAGCCACACTGCCTATAACTTTCTTGTGGCTCAATGTTGATAAGATCCTTGTCCAATTCGGCCAACAAGATGACATTTCCGCCATCGCGAAGAGCTATCTTTTCTATCTCCTCCCTGATTTGGTAGTCAATGCATTTTTGTGTCCTCTCAAAGCCTACTTGAGCTCACAGAGCATAACGGTTCCTATAATGTTTAGCTCGGCTATGGCACTTGCTTTTCATGTGCCCATCAACATATTGCTTGCAAAAGCTAAGGGTCTTGAGGGAGTTTCAATGGCAGTGTGGGTCTCTGATCTCAGTGTAGTGATTTTACTTGCCTTGTATGTGTTTGTTCTGGAAAATGGTAAGGAAAGAAGGTGGAAGGAAGGAGGGTGGTGGGATCACAGCGTTAGTGACTGGCTCAGGCTGCTGAAGCTCTGCGGGCCATGTTGTCTCACCACCTGCCTTGAATGGTGGTGTTATGAGATTCTAGTCTTGCTCACAGGCCGGCTAGCAAATGCCAAGCAGGCAGTTGGAGTGTTAGCCATTGTGCTGAACTTCGACTATCTGCTCTACTCTGCGATGCTTTCACTGGCCACGTGCGCATCCACCCGTGTCTCGAACGAGCTCGGTGCCAACCGAGCTGGCGCTGCATACCGGTCTGCATATGTGTCTCTGGCAGCGAGCATCGTCGCTGGTTGCATAGGCGGCCTAGTGATGGTTGCAGCCAGGGGAATATGGGGGCCCTTGTTTAGCCATGATAAGGGAGTTATAAGAGGTGTGAAGAAGATGATGCTGCTAATGGCTTTGGTGGAAGTAGTGAATTTTCCATTAGCAGTATGTGGAGGAATTGTCCGCGGAACAGCTAGGCCATGGTTGGGTATGTATGCCAATCTTGGTGGGTTCTACCTTCTGGCCCTGCCATTGAGTGTGGTTCTAGCCTTCAGGGCTGCTCTTGGACTTAGTGGGCTGCTGTTAGGGTTCTTGGTCGGCATGGTAGCCTGCTTGGTTTTGCTGTTGGTCTTTGTCACAAGGATCGACTGGGTTGAAGAAGCAGGCAAGGCTCAAATACTTGCCTGTAATGTGGACATTGTTAAGGAAGATGAAAATCACAGGAAACCTGTGGAAACAGTTAGTAATGCTGAAGTATGAGAATAATTTCAAAATATTTGTTTGTATTAATAAACATCTCTACCATCACAACACAAATTAAAGTTTTCTTTTAAATTGAGTTGGAAAAAATTTCTCCGTCTATTAAACTAACATGTCCAAAATACATGCAATTCTCAAATGCATTTTGAACACGTGCCAGTTTACTATACTGAGGAAAACTTTGTCCAATTGAGAAGATATAGCCCCACAAGTTACATCAATTCTCTTAAGGAAGCCCATTTAAAATGAAACTGCACCCAAACAAGTATAACAACCGAAAAAGTTAAAAGATTGTCATGACATTAAACTAGCTGCCAAAGATGAGCTCCAAAACATTATTTGCTCAATTCTAATCCATATGGTGAAAAATTTAATAGGCAAGCTCAAAAGGGAAGCAATCTGCGAAGTCCTAAAGGATGAATTCATGACACAACTTGTAACTTCGAAGGAAAGCAGGACAGCATCATTTATACACAGCTGATAAAAAGAATTACACTAATGGTAACCATAGGAATCGAATGAATGCTTCAATCATCTACTATTCCAGATTCAGAACTTAAAGACTCCAGCTCTTTGGCTTTCTCATCATTAAAACCAAGGGTAGCCATTATCTTATGACCTGGCGACCCTGCTTCAGACCATATGCCAAGAAGCAGATGAGATGTTAAAATTTCCCCACCATCACCTGCAGGTCATAGGTTAATCAAGCAGTGAATGTTAAGAAGAATGATCTGGAAAAATTGGGATCATTGGGTGCAGTATTGCTTCCTTGGAATTCCAAGGCAAAGCAGAGCTGTCTCCAATACAGAGAATTTTATTGAGTACATAAAGTATTATAGCAGCAAGACATTTTAATTTTCATTTATCAGTATTTGAAAGAATCATTCAAAAATCCCACCTAGCAAAATAGTTTAATATACACTAAATAGCTCCTATCTAGAACAGAAACAATAGGTCCCACTATGCTTCTATCTATACAAAATGTTTTATGCATCCAGAGATTTAAAATACATCATTTGTACCTTAGAGAACGTGGCAGCCATCTCACAAGTGACGTCAAGTAAAAATAGTATTAGCTAAGGACCGCTTAAAAGACACTTATTTTGCATGTCTTCTACAATAATCTACTCCATATAATTAATTGTTATCCTAGAATACTCAGAAAAATGTTAATGAAGCGTCATGGAGCAATAGTGCATACTCTTATGTTATTTTTCTCTTTTCTTAAGTCATTCATAGATACTGCAAGACAGAACTTCTCATTATATCATGGAAAGCACTGTGATCTTTGCTTTCTCATTCATAACACAAAAATTTATAATGAGTAGATCTAAAAAGATACTGAAATCAGAAAAACACTCCAAAACTCAGAGTCTCTCCATGATCAATACTTCCCGTATGACACAAGCTATCTCAGAACATAAAATAAAAAATCCCACTCAGACAACATGAATAAATAATGATATCAAAACAATATTTGGATTTTTTATGTTCTTAACCATAGAGTTTTCAAAGGTAGAAGACCTCAAGGCACCCAAGTCCTTGGCTTGAAAATAAGCAATTACTCTATGTTGATATCATCTCAGCCATTTTACATAACTTTTCAAACAACTAACTTCTTGTGCAATTGTTTGCATGTTCATAATACCCTTCATCTGACCATCTATGTATTCCCTTTTTTGTTTGTGTACATATCTCTAACTATAGCACATGCTCATAAAACATATAAGAAAATACTAGCACATAGAAATTACAACACTAACTGCCAATCAACAGGAACTTACCAGCTTTTAGTTTCTGATCAACAGCCCAGTCAAGGGCCCTTTGAGCTGCTTCAGTCAGGGGAGGATGCTCAGGACTAAAAAAATACATCTCGGCTTTCCCAAGTAACTTGATAGTTTCGTCACGCACCTTGAAAAGTGTAATTCCATTCGCCCGCAAAAACTTTGAAGCCAGACTAGTGCCTGCAGCACAAAGGAAAAGATTCAGTATAGTGCATAATAACTGCAGAATAATTGTATTAAAAAAGGTGACCATTGAGTGGTGGTGATGATGGTGGCAGATCTTACTGTCTAAGGTCTAACGCCCTTAGCAGCAGTGCCATTGGTGAAAGTGGTGTGGATCCAATGGCAAGAGAAGTAGCACAGGTTGGTGACGATAAAGACGGAAGATGAACAGAAAAAAGGTGTCGAGGGGGGAAGGAGGAAGGTGATTTCTTTTTCCCTCCTCTTCCCCTCCCTAACTCCCTGCCACCTGGGTCAAAGCTAAGACATCCCACTTCAACATGGGGGGAAGGCACCATTTGGCTACATCAGCAGGTCATAACTGCTATATCCATCAATTTCTGTTACATTATTGGTTTTGCCATATGTACAATTAAGTTTTCATGAATAAGGTTGCCAGTGAACTCTAGCGCAAATGGTATTTCCTTCCTCCATAAGAGGGCAAGGTCATGGATTCAAGACCCCTTCATTGTGTTCCTAATGAAGTTCTTTTACTCATCAAATAAAAAACAAAGAAAAAGAGTCTTCACGCATAAGGTTGTCACACGAAAGGCTCTAGTTCACCCAAAATATTATAGGTCATCAGCAATGACTGTTCCGTGGCATTTCCAACTTCTTACTTCAACTAACACAAGCTCAAGCCTCAAAAATTTCAGGAAAATATTACGATTTAATTGGCCAAATCACCTCAAGATCGTCCACTGCAGTCAACCTTAGATGAATTTAAGACTACCACTTTAAGTTAATTAATCATAACTTTGTTTCACTTTTTTGTAATTTCAGGCTTAAACATTCTTACAAGTGAAAAACTCAGATATAATAATAACATGTAGAAGCATCACTCAATACTTTATGCCACTGACATTAGCGAGAGACGAATGACTAAATACAGCTACTGAAATATACTTAAGAGAAAAATAAAATCAGAAAAAGAAAAGGAAAATGTGAATGGAGCTTGGTTTCGTACCCTCAATGAGAATCCCCATGAGAAGGGCTTCAGTCCCAGTAGTTGGATACTTGAGCTTCCTCGCTTCCAATTCCCCCATAGCAAATGACTTGATTGCCTTCCTAGACCATCTGCTCCATTCACCCACTGCAAATGCTCAATCCCCACCAACGCAAAACAAAAACCCTCCAAAAACAAAAAGAAAACCCAACGAAATTTCAACAAAACTCACTTGGGAACTTTCTCAGCTGAGGAAAGTCTCTCTGGGTTCCTGCAAAATCAAAAGAATCAGAAATAACAACTTGGGCACATCCAAAAATGGTGAAAATTTTCCAAGACCGGTACTTTTCAGTAGTGTGAGAGTTGGAATTTACGCAGTGGGGAGGCTGGACAACACCGAGGCGGCGATGGGTCGGCGCTTTGACTGTTCGTGGGGTCTGAGGTTTGAGGACCGGAGCGAGACGTTGTTGGTGCCTAGCCATGGGAGAGGTAGGCTTTGTAGTCTTCTTCTTCTGGTACTGGAGTTGGAGAATAAGGATGCTGGTGTCGAAGATATTGTTGGGAGCTTCGAGAGCGTGTGAGCAGCCATTTTTGGTTGTTTCCGATTGCGTAGGATTGTACAATAGATAGAGGATTGGCAGTTGGCACACACTAAACGACACCGCATAACTCAATGGTTGAATGGTGGGTTTTGTCCAGCTAGATTGATGCCAAATCAGAGGGTTTTGGCTAGGTTTGAAGGAGAGCAAATTGGGAATGTTTTGGGGATTCTGATTTCCAAGCGGACAACTAATATGAGAAGCGAGTATTAGGGTCTCGCTTGTTTTGGTAGGGAATTCGGACACATATTCGAGCAATCCGAACACTTACTCAATCAAATGGGGGCTCAGTTATCCTCTAACATGAGTCGTTCATATTACATGCAATACGTACAACTTATTGTATTTGATCCTTATAATTTGGGCTTAGTTCATAGGCAAGCCTAATATACGGTCCGTGTGAGAGTGCAGTACATATAGGTTCTCATGATAAACACTTTGGTGATTTTTTTTTTTTTTTGTTGAGATTAGTACAATAATATTGAAATACCACTAAATTTAAAAGCTTAAACTAATAGTTTGGACCTAATTATGTGATAGTTATAATATTATTTTAAATGTAAGACTTAATTCTTGTTTATTCACAAATGTGCACTCAATACACTCGTTTACTTCTTACTGGGAAGACATAACTTTTTTAATCAAGTGGTAATTTTTGGATTCTTTTGTTTAAGTTGATTGGAGATTTTGAACTAATACACTACATTCTGCCATTCTGGGATGTAGCAATCTCCATTCTCCTTAAACAGTAGGACTTTGTTTGATACGACACCAAGATCATAAATTCAAATAGACATCCCCAGCAATAATGTTATCAATTCAGATAGCAAACGTGTGAAAACTTATATAAAACTTAGTTGTTCGAGCAGGTCAAGGACAGTCTATCCACTTACTCGACAGATAAATTATATGCAACGGCTCGAGACTAGAAGAAAGAGAGTAAAAGAGAACAAAATCTTAATAGCCTGGCAAATGGTGGTATATGACCAGCCCAGCCTCCTGAATTTGTTGTCATCGTCCGAGGGAGTAGAACTGACGGGCATAAGCCCATCTGAAAGGATGTCTGTGAATTGGTTATAGCTAGGCCCAGGTATAGCCCATTTAATCTTGGGCATACAAGCCCAAGCCAGACAAAAGAAAGTATAATATTCCTTTCTCTAACTTTTTGGGCCTCTAATTCAATGCTATGAAATTATGTAACAACATGAGGGATATTTCTAATAGGTGTTTCTTCCAAATATATTCTGAAAAATATTTGAGGTACGATCGTTTTTGCTATAGTTTTTTTTAAGTCAATTGTCACGTAACCTGATACTTCAATTTATAAGGAACTTGTAATAAATGGTGTAGTACTCACAGAATGAAAGTTTGTATATCTAGTGTATCCCTAGATATACAAGTAGACTTGTAGCTTTTACAGAATCCAAAAACAATACATACATACCAATAGAGTAGTATCCTTAACAGCAATTCAAGTCCGTCGTTTCTCAAGGCTCCCTCCAAGAGAATCCTAGGTTTCAGTTAACCATTTCTTTTTTGAATAGCTTTGTTTGTTAATGTTTTTTTCATTCCCCCTCTCATTTGTTTTCCATTTCAAAACAAAAACATTAGCGAGTAACCAAAAACATAAAACACTCAAAACTACTTATTAATAAAAAGTTATCACACTTACAAAACAATACATAAATGTTAAACCATCAATTAACGTAATCAGATTCGCCCGACCACCGTTTATCAAGGGAAATGCCCAGAAAAACCAGACCCAAAACTTGATTACAACATCATGTGGTGGTACAATGTCATGTGATTAGGCAACAAGTGAGGGACCTAATAAAATCTCAAGGGGCCAAAAACCCTTTGGGCACAACCAAAGGTCAACGTTGTATATGAACACTTTAACATGATTATGTTATGTTATGTTATGTCGATCTCTGCCCGAAGATCCTACAAAGAAAAATCTTCCACGGTCCCAAGCTCTAGACCTTTAATGACTACCCCACAGCCCATCACCGTAGCCGACCAGCTGTGGAAGATAATCCTCCGTGACATGTTGCAGTAGATTGAGGAAGATTAACAGAGAATTGGGTTGACTGAGTGGTCAAATTTGAATTTTATTTTATTTTTTCTGTTGATAGAGAAAAAAAAGCAGTCAAAACTAGAATTGGGGAGAACATGTGGGATGGGACATGGAGATCTCTGTATGTGCAGCTGGCGCCTATCAGATCGTCGTGTATGGGACCCAAATACAGCTTCGCATGTGCTCTTGTGCAGTAAACTCGTTTGAGGAGTGCATTTAATAATAATAATTAAAAAAAAAATACTTCTTCTTTTTTTTAACTTTTTTTTTTTATAGAATTTTCCTTCAAATTGGGTTGGAGGAAATTCCTCCAACCTAATCTGTAAAAGTGATATGTGTCTATTTTTTTAATAACATGTGAGATGCACATGAGTTGTTAATATTATTTATTCAAACTTTGTCCCTATTATTAAAAAAACATGTGCATCTTACATGTTCAAGGGACACATATCACTTTTACATATTAGGTTGGAGGAGATTCTTCCAACTAAGTTTGGAGGAAAACTCTATCCTTTTTTTTTAAAGCATTTATATTTCAACTATTTATTTTTTTTATTTCATTTATATATTTTTTTCAATTTTTTTTTTTAGAGAGAAGAGAGAATGTTAGATATTAAAAAATAAGAAATTACATTTTACCCTCCTGAACTATTCATCAATTATTACTTTTACCTCAAAAGTTTAAAATGTGACACTTAACCCTCCTAAACTTTCAAATTGTGGCAATTCGACCACTTTAACATTTTTTTCCCAAAATGCCCCCATTACATATTTTATTTATTTATTTTTTAAAGAAAATCATTA
>CM017325.1:1858218-1872311 GCA_006937295.1 Carpinus fangiana | reverse complement strand
GCCCCTTGGGCCAAACCCTTAAAAGAAAATTTGAGCGTTTGGCCCAAAGGGGTGGCCGAACCACCCACTTAGCCATGGGGGTGGTTCGGCCACCCTTAGACCGGCTGCCTAGGGGTGGCCAAACCACCCCTAGGGCCCAATGGGGTGGTTCGGCCGCCCCTTGGGCCAAACCCTCAAAAGAAACCCCTGGAGGTGGTTCGGCCACCCCCAGGCAGCCCGCCTCGAACCACCCCTAGGCCAAACGGGTTTTTAGGTTTTTTTTTTTGAATTTTTTTTTTAAATAAAATATTTGATGGGGGCATTTTGGGAAAAAAAATGTCAAAGTGATCGAATTGCCACAATTTGAAAGTTTGGAGAGGTTAAGTGTCACATTTGAAACTTTGAAGGTAAAAGTAAAAATAGGTGGATAGTTCAGGGGGGTAAAGTGTAATTTTCCCAAAATATTTTATTTTTATTACCCCAATGATAGTTTTTTTTTTTTTAGAACATAAATTTCTTACAACACAAGTAACGTTATAAATGTTTATAAACACTTGATAGTATTTTAAATAAGTTCAAATTATTTCTACCAGAATGATTTAAAAGAAATTTCTATTTTTTTTAAGGGGGCAAAAATTGCATAAATTGAAGGGAGGGTAATGCAATTTGCTTAATAGTTAGAGGTTGATAAATGTACTTCCCTCTTCTTCTTTTTTCTTTTTTTTTTTTTTTTTTTTGAGGTTCATAGGGTAAATTTTTTTAGGAAATTACATCATTTACAATTTTTTTACAATTCATTAGACGTATCAACATATGATTGGAGTCACGTTAGCGATTAAAAAAATGTTAACACTATCATTCAATTTGATACTTGAAAATAAATTATTATATATATAACATTTGTCGATAATATATGTTGTTTTAAAGCTTCGTGGACTCATAGAAATTAGGGCTGGCAAAACGGGTTACCCGATACGAGCCGTTTACAACTTGGTTGACCTGCGACCTGTTTAGCATAGACCCAGACACGACCCGTTTAATAAACGGGTAGACCCCATTAACCCATTTAAGATAAACGGGTCTAACGGGTCCACACAACCCGTCTAAATACTAACCAATAACCCACCCTTTGGGTTTTGTTTTGTGCCTATGAGAAACAAAAACTAAAAAACAGAGGCCATTAAGGAAAAAAATCAAGATTCAATAAACAATGCAAAGTGTAGCCAAGCACTCACAAATTTACAATCACAAAGCAAAAGTATATTTGGTTAATTTAATTCCCCTATGAAAGCTTGATAAGTATTCTCAAAATTTCTTACTGCACGAGTCAGCACGACCTACAAATTGCTGAGAGAGAGAGCGAAGAGCAGAGAGAGGGGGAGAGGCCGGAGAGCGGCAACGAGCAAAGAGCGAAGGCCTGAGAGAGAGCGGCGGCTGGCGAGCGGGAGAGAGAGCAGCGGCCAACGAGCGGGAGAGAGACTGAGAGGCTGACTGGCTGAAAGCTGAGTGGTGGCGAGCGGGCGTCTAGAGAGAGAATGAGAGAGTGATGACTGACCGAGTGCGTGTCTGCGTGAGAAAGAAAGAAAAAATTAGGTTTCACCAGTGTTTCACTTTCACTTTAGGCTAATTAGGTGAAAAATAATAATAATAAACGGGTCTGAGTGACCCGCGACACAACCCGTTTAAGCAAGATAAACGGAACGTAAACAGGTAGACCCATTTACGACCCAAACCCGTTAAGCATAAATCCAAACTCGTTAATTTCATGTCATGTTCGTGTCGGATTTACGGATCATGTCAAAATTGCCGACCCTATATAGAATGGTTCAATTTAAGGGCATCAGACAAGTTATCATGAATATGGGTGTGTTTTTAGGACTTTTTATTGGAAATGTCATTGGAACCGCACCTTCCATGCGAAGATATATTAGTCTGCAGGGTCGGTCCCACATAGTTATTGTTTGAATGTAACTGAGGCTTGATTTTTGAATTTTCTGGCTTGTTTTACATTATTGTGCTTTGTTAGTTTGTTTGGTTGCCGAGAAAAGGTACTTTAAACGTGAATAAAAACCACAGATCCTTTATTTTGCTTTCGGATGAAATTATAAAGATTTTCTTGTGTGAGCTCTATGTGTTCTGATTTTTACGAGTTTGTTCTTTCAACAAATGCAAGAAATGCATGTTAAATTTGAAGAAAAATGAGGAATTCGGTTAGATGATGTGACCAGTTACAAGTAGCAACGTGGAACTACGGACATATGTTAGCCTTACAGCTCATTTACGTAACGAGGACGTGAAATTTTGCTAATTAGGACTGACAAAAACTAATAAGATATTAATTTTGTATTTAAATTAACGAGAGTTTAAATGCTCAATTATGAATATTCTTACTTAGATTTTTTATTTTTTTTTTGAACTATGAAAGTCACACCATATGATATAAGAACCGAATTCCGTTGTCTGAATGATTCCAGCAATTACGTAAAACATGTCGTAGGGGATGAAAAGCAAGATCTGATTGTAGATTAGAAAATAGATAATTACTTTTAATAATGCAAATTAGTTGTAACCATCTCTACCTGCATGCTTTGCTTTTCTTTTCTAATGTTTGAAAAACACGACAAGTTGAAAGAGTAAAACATGATTAGGTCGCAGATTCCAGATTTGTGTCAATTTCTCATTAATTATGTATATATTTACGTTGAAATTACCATTGACTTCTACAACTAAATAGGGATTATACATAAAGTTTCGAAGCTACCTTTCATCGTTTTCTTTTCTAAAAGGTTTTTAATTCCTTTTTAATAATTTGACAAGTCAAATCATCTTTTTGCTGTGTGCTCGCAAGGCTGCCAAATCAGCAGCTAGCTCTAACCAGAGTTTTAGGCTATCCCCACTACAAAACCAAGAAAATTATACTTCTAAATCTTAATTATTTACTTGATACTAATGAAAGTTTTAAGAGAAACAGTGTAAATAACTTGAACTTCTATTTATAAATAAGGAAATGTAATATCTATGCCACATGGTACCTTTTCGGCTAGAGTCGTAACTCAGGCTGTGTGATGTCGGGTCTATTTGATAAACGTTTTTGAGATGGCATTGGTTTTGCATTGTTCACTCGATTGACAATCTAAAGCTATGTGTGGAAAAAGTGAAAAACCAACGTGTGGTGTAGCCTTGCTAGTTTACCGAAATGTCCTTTTTCTCACCTTTTCTCTATGCCTTCGTTAATTGCTCAAGTAGAAGGGTATTTCAGTAAACATTTCACATTGGTTTTTTCACACATAGGTGCAGGCTGTCACAGCTACTCTGAACGTAATGGTTAGTTGGTCACAACGTGTACTGACCCGTCAATCGAATGAACAGTGCGAAAATAATGCCATCTCAAAAACGTTTATCAAACAAACCCGTCATCTAGTTGAAGAGCATACTCTTGATACAGATTGTTTACTCCTAAATAGCTGATGGTTGACAAACGCTTCCCTTTGCCACCACAAAGACCGTCAATCAACACCTCCCATGAGGGAGAGGGTTAACTCATCAACACTTGTTCTCGTCGGCCGACGAGCACAGCCCAGTTTGAAAGCAAATGAACTCTTATAAGCCCAAAAGGTAAACGAGCTTTGTTGGGCTTGAGTGGGCGTTGTAAGGCCAGAACATGCCTCTAGTAAATAGTATTGCCACAAAGTATTAGCTTTTATTATAAACTCTATACAAATCGATGTAATTGTTTATATGATACTTATCACGTTAACCACTCCAATGAATACTATAACGATTTTTTGGTAAATTTTTTGCACAATTTTTGGTTCACTTTTAGAGTTCACTATTCAGTATAGTTTTCTTTTTTTCCTTTTTCTATTTATTTGGTAGGTGTCGACAAAACCCAAAGAATAATGATCCACCATAATCATTTTAAGATGGGAGATTAGTTGGACTTGGGCAAATCTTTCTTTCTCTCTAGACCCTTTGAAAAGTGACCCTAGTTAGATCTACCATGTCCTCTCAGAGGGAGCCAAAAGGACTAAAAATGGTCACCCTCTCATCTTCTCAAAGTCACATCCCAAGTCTCCCTTCAATCTCAAGGAAATCTCTCCTTGGAAGGTGTTTTCCAGCTGGCTTATAACCGCTAGCATCTGTCCGATGGGTATGTTGAACCAAATAAAGTGATTGAGAAGGCCACTTCTTCACACAAAATAAACATAAGGTTCTTATTTTATGACTTGTAACCTAAAAAAACTATATAAAATTGCTTGAGAGGGCTTTCAGTTCCTGTTGGAGTTTGATTGAACAGGACATGTTTGTGCTTCACGTGGTGAACAGGCACACATATATACATCATCTATCATATTCTTGACAGAACAATTTATGTGTATTGAGTTTGATGGAATTAAGTGATACATGTGTGGTAAATATGATGCATAATGTCCCCAAGTGTAAGACAAAAGCCAATTTCTCTCTAGGTTTTTTTTTTTCCCCTCTCTTTTGGTTAGAAATAGTGATAAGAACTCATTTAAGTATTTAGGTATGACAATTTGTGTTTGTGTGTAGAGTTTATATCGTGTTGAGGTATGATTATAAAACTACATATGCTAATCATAATTTGATCGGTTTAATTAAATGGGTAAGACCCTTTTGCTAATTTCTAGTCGAATCAATTTAAAGCATAAATATAAGATTATATAGATCAACCATATCTCAACCCATTTAGTTAAACGGATCAGACCTCTCAAACATAACTTGCTAATTTTGTGTTAAGTTCGCAAATCATGTAAAAAATTGATATCCCTAGAACTGAGATATATATGTATCAAAGAAAATAATTTTAATTTAGTCTATTAAATTGATATATGTCTTTTAACTATGTAATTTTTATCTACATTTTTAAAAATATATCTAAAAGTACACGTGATCTGGTAATCATATTAAAAATACATGTGATTTGTTAATAATATTAAAAATACACATGAAAACTAATTTAATACATTGAGTTTGAGAAAAATCTTTCAATCCATTTGAAGTGAAAGAAGTATCTATTAAAAATATATCAGTTAATAAAATAATCATGCATTATAAAAAAAATATAAATTTAATATATATATCAGTTAATAAATTAATAAATTAAATTTCTAAAATATTTCCTCCACTAAATTTAAAAGAAAACACTTCCATATGCATTAAGAGAAGCTTGGGAGCCACACGACAAATGAGGAATGGCAAAGGCTTGTAGTGGAATAATTTGGAAAATTTGAAAGAGAAGTCAAACCCATAGCTGATAGCTGGATCAAGATTAGTCTATAGGCAGACAATCCAAGAATGGTCGGATGATCCGATCTTCCATTGCTTTTATAAATGTGAAGCTCTAAGCCACAAGAATGAGGTGGAACTTAGTCTGATATTTTGCTTTGGAATGTCAGCTAATTCATTCCCAACTCTATTCTTATAAGCATCTGAATTCTTAATAATATGTTTGTTTGAATTTATTAGTAAATCGGATGTTTTCTTTATTACAAACCGAGATATATCTCTTATAATTACGAGAAGTTCTGAGAGGGTTTACTTGAAGTTAACTTGGAGTTAGCCAATAATGTTTTCAAACATGTAATTCGAAATTATAAGTTTTATCGAAAGCTTCTTACAATTGCAAAAGATTATGTGCAATTCAAACCAAGGATTACAAGGGCTTCAAATCTCTTTATCACATGGGTGTGACAATCTAGATTGTTAGATTAGTATGGGACAATGTACATGTTTAGAAGGGGGACATTGAAATATGTTTTTTTTTTTTTCCTAAGCCAATATCAAAAGAGTTATAAAAAATGGTATTTCTCATTCTTGATCTAAGTAAAAAAGAAAATTAGATGTGTGTGATAATTTGTACTTTTGGACACGTTGTAAGCCTTCTAACTATGAAAAAATGACAGATAAAAATGAATATATGAAACAATAGAAGCGAAATTTCAATCCTTGGAGAGATCTGACAAGTGGCCAAGTGATCCAAAGACCATGCATTTCCTGTTCCATCTAAATCTGAAATTTTGTTTTTTTCTTTTTGGGATAAGACAATGAAATGCAGTGACATTTCCAAACTCCTTAACTACTTGGAAATTCTTGAAAACCTTTTGGTGAAGGTTTCAAAGTAGTTGTCCTTTTGGTTTTGACACTCCCACCTCTTTGACAGCTTGATAAAGCTTCAAGATAAGCACTATTCTTTTTATCCTAGATTCTTCAATCTACAAAAAGAAATAATAAATAATATATAGATATATTCATATAAATAAGCCAAATTTAGTTGTATTCTTGGAGCTGAAATTATTGAATATTTCGGACGCCCAAAAGGTCACTAATTGCTTTAAATGTGTGGAGAAGTCAATATTTTATATTTTGTTTTTCTTAGCGGTCACCATCTTAAATTCACTACAAATCCCCCATCTTAATATTTTGTTCTTTTGGTAAAGGGTATTATTCTTGCAAGAATCATTTACAAGCCTGCAGAATTTTATGTAGCATTTTTAGAATGCGTAATATTGAAAAAATAACGACTTCAAAACACATTTATAAATACAGTAAAGCGTTTAGTAAATTCTGTTAAAAAAAAATTGATGTTTTCGCGATTTTGCAAACGCATGATTTTTAAACTCGAACGTTTTTTAAAATACATCATTTGGTTACAATTTGCAAACTTGAATTTTATACGTTTTCAAATTGCAATGTTTTTCAAATGCCAAAATATAACTATTTTTCACGAATATATTTAAAGATACAAATTTAAAGCAGGAAGGCGACCTTGCAACTTGCAAGGATTGAAAATGCTATTTCCATCGATTATATATATATATTTGTTACGTATAATAGATGGTGTGCATGATCTGCACGACATGTTCATGCTCATCATGAAGGAGACACCCATCGTATTCCAATGAGACTAATATTACAGCCACTTTTCTATTAGAAAAAAAAAAAAAGGAAGAAGGTAAGAAGTCTTTAATTTTTAATAATAGTTTGAGAAATGATTTAAAGTGTCAAATAATAAATAATCAAATTTGAAAAAAAAAAAATTAGTTTTTTAGGTTTGACTTTAAATGTCAATGCCTAAAATTTGCAATTCATGTAGGCTATGTGTCAAATCCTGAGTAATACTTGTAATTCATTTCTAATTATTATTATTATTAAGTTATCGAATATCTATTTAACTTTAAGATTATGAATGTTACTTAGGTTTTCTTTGGAAATTTATCTAGACTAGGTTTGTCTGAAAAACTCAGAATCTTTATTACGTTCTTTAATTTGGTACGAATTTAAAGGTTTTCTGGATTATATATATATATATAAGTAAATAGTGTATGATTTAAAAGATTTCATTAATGGAGACAAGTAGAAAGTATAGAGAATTTTATCGAATTGTCATAAATAAATAAAAAAAATTAAAGTGAAATTCTATTTGTATTAACATTAATGAGAACTCACTTCAAGTACTTGAAAAACTATTTATTAATATTTGACTTTAAGTGGCCAATCTTAAGTTTACTTTCTTTGTTTGTTTTTTGTTTTTCCAAACCCTAAGTTTATAGATTGTGATTTGCTACAATTAGGCTGAGCCCCCCCCCCTAAAAAAAAGAAGAAGAAAGATTACAAGTCTATTTGCTCAAGCTAGGTGGGCTCGGTATCTTAGGTTGCTCATAATAGGTAAGACAGTAAACTCCATAAGGCTTAACTTTTATAAACTTTTAATAAGTGATAGAAAATAAAGAGAGATTTTGAGATATTCAATCTTAAAAATTGCTTAAACTACAGCATACATGTGTAAGTTGAATCCGCTCCACAACGGCACAACCTCCTCCTCTCTATGAGCTGTGCAAAACTAAGTACAACAAATCTATATCCTAAGTCTACCTTTCATTTGTTTACAATTTGTGCACATAATGCATTAACATTTAGTTATATTTGTTGTAGATGAAGCTCTTCAATATCTGTTTAAACCCTAAATCAAGGATGAAAATAAGCTATATTATGCATAATCTAACAACTACAACTTGATAATGATATTACAACTTTTATTACAAATCTCGTGTAGATACCCAACACATTAAATAATTAAATTTTTTCATCTGATACCACGTCAATTAGGCGAGTTTGTAAATTTTCATAAACTTATAATTTTTTTTCTTTTATTGGAATAATGAATAGTCAGTGATTTATTCCTATCCATGTGTATAAATTATAATGCTTACAAAAATGAGAGCAATTTCCGAAGTTGCAAGGAAAGCCAATAGGGGGGCTGAGACATTGCTTGGTATTTACGTTATCTTGGTGTGAAATGTGAATGTCAGTCCACCTGAATCACCTTGTTTGCCTGCTCTTTAGTGGAAACATAAGCCGTCAGATAGTGATCAGACGGTCCGTTACGTCGCAATCCATTTGGCCTGCACATATAGAACCACTATCAAATTTGAGTTACACCGCCTCATTCAATCATCATCATTCACAACCAGCAACTTCCATGCTTTTTTTTTTTTTTTTTTAACATAATAATATTCTATTAGTTATATTGAAGAGATATTTTTGTCACTTTAAAAAGTAAAAAGACAAAATACTCATAAAATATAACTAATTGAATATTATCCAATTCATTTTTTTTTTCTTAGTTAAAGGCGGAAATGAAAAACTAGTGTAATTTTTCTCTTGGGTGTGACCATCGGAGTTTTCACACCGCTGTAGAATGTTCGGTTTGAGTCATTGCTATTGTTTAGAAAGGCGAGTCCGTTACCACAAGTGCAAGTTGGTAAAGCCTCTCCTTTCTAGGAAGAAAAGAGGGGGAGAATTTAACCTTATCCCATTCTATTTTACTAACTCAAATACCACTTTAGTGGTATATTATCAAATTCATTTGAATTGGAAAGTATCTTGTTCCCATATCAGGAATAGTTGTGATCACATCTAGCGTGCTATTTGGCAGCTGCGACCACTAAACCTGATGGTTCGACCTCTCCTTTGTAGTGGTTGAAGGTGGATAAATTTTCTAATTTGACCTAGCATTGTCGTACATCAAGGACTAAAGAAGAAAAGAGTGAAACCATCAAGATTTCCTAGACTGTGCCCCATGTGATTGGGTTTGCTCAGTAGTTGGTCTAATAAACAGATTAGGAAAGTAGACCATTTTGAGGGTGTGACAAAATTAAACAAATAGGCTTGTTTTGAGATGTGGGAAAACAAAACCAGCTATTTGGAATGGGTTTGTTTTTAATGCAAAACCCATTTCCAGAAAACATTCAAATAAAGAAAGAGTGAGAAAATCATCCTGTGAAATTGCTTTTGACCGACCATTTTTTTGTTAACAAAATAAGAAAGAAACACCCTTGAGCCACACAGTCACTCACATGCTGGCTGCACCTACTTTGCCTCTTCCCTAAGCTTGCCTGGTTTTGAAGTGCAAAATCCTCCATTTCACTTACTTTTTCTTTCGAGATTCCAAATGCATTGCATGCGGAAACCCTCAAAAAAGGTCCAATGAAAATGCCTTAATTTTTGTTCACACACAGCCAGCCAGCCAGCCAGCCTATACAACCAAATAAAGTGATGATGTGGAAACCCATTTACCCAAAAAAGGTTAACCAAAGCAAGAATGACAAGAAATCACATTTGGTTTGATGGTTTTTTTTTTACCTTTAATGGAGTCTTTATGTGAGATATGTACTCTCTTAAGGAGATATTGAGTGGTCTTGTGTCTCTTTCAACCTCAAAAGCTAATTAAAGAAGTTAAGATTTTTCTCACACTAATAAAATGACTACCAATCCCTTTTATAATCGATGTGAGATAACTCCAATAAATACTAACAATTGTTTACATGACTTAGAAATTTGATGGATCTAACTCATTTAATAAAATAAGTTAAGTTATGATTGACTTATATAGTCTTATTTTCATGTATTGACACAATTTGAATCCGATATATGACATTTAAGTCAATCAATTTTTGACATAACCCATAAACTCAACTATAACTCATCATAAAATTATCGGGTTAATGTTTAAGGATTTAACGTATAATTTTATACCCATGTCTCGACATCATCCAAATTTGACAAATTACTGCCCCTATATTTCTAGAGTTCCTTACTTCTCTAATTCAATAATCCCCCATTTTCAATACGTGACATGATCTGGAAATCGTTCACTGAAAATAAAAAGAGTTTTGCTTGGGTCGGGTTGTAATTAAAATTGGCATTGATTGTATGAGCAAAACACTCGCAATTATATATTAGAAAGAAAGAAAAAGAAAAGGTTTGAATGTCGATTTGTAGCAAATTAATTAATTAAATCAGAACATGTTTAATCACGTCGCACGAAAACATGCTTCGAGTGTCTGACGGCGAGATATGCGGCGCCGCTGTATGGAATCCCCACCTCCCTCATCAAATCCCCCGCCCGGCCAAGTGTGACTCTGGTTTTCGAATTTGGCGCCAACGTTTTAACGGTCAAAAAAGCAAGCCAAGGGGAGTTGTCGAGAGACCCAAGAAGAAAAGGCGGGATTTTCAAAAAATAAATTAAAAAAAAAAGAAATATTCAAATTATCTTACGTGGGGACCGGTGAGCTGTCATTCATCCACGTGCCACCGCTCCATGACTGTGATGGGCCTCTCCTCGTACTCTCCACGTCGAACTCGAGGGACCTCTCCAACCCATACGGCCACAATCCGTTGCTTTTTCCGCCCACGATGTTGTGGATCTCTTCCGTGATGACGCGTGGACCCACCACCGTCCGATTTGGCGGGAAACCGGTGACCTTCCCGCCAACCCCACTTGAATACCAAGCAAAAAACGGGCCAAGCCAAGCGGTGCATTCAATTTAAACCGCCAGACATGTCGTTACTAACCGACGCTTCCGTTTCTCTCGAGCATAACGGTCGTTAGTTTTTTAGATTCTCGAGGGACTCCCGTGCTTCCACGTGGAGGGTCGTTGGGTATAACGGCGAGGGATTTTTGAAAGGTGGTGGGGGACCGTTACCGTTGAGGCGGGTTTTTACGGTAGTGCCACGTAGGAGAGAGTCGGTGCCCGGAGACATCGGACCAACCAGGGAACGTGTTTTCTGACAGGCCTCCACGTGATGGGTCAGACCAAAAGAGGGTCAGCCTGGGTGGGGTTGGGGGGGGGGGGCCCCAAAATGGTGGGCCATGACAGCATTCGGTTTGACATTACTCGTTGTCCGACACGTGTCGGAGGTTTTCAACAATTTCAAAAGCACCCTTGGGGGAAGGAAAACATAATAAGTCCGAAAGCGTGCCTCCACGACTACGTTATGAGTCATGCGCGTAATTGTGCTGCCCAGCCAATCACGTGGGACCACTTCATTCTATCGCTCTCTCCTTGTAAGAAGAATTCTAGAGTGAGGGTGGTCTCACAGCATTCCCCGTGCTCCCCCTTCACGTCAATGGTCATCAAAATTTTCATCTTCTAAAGTAAAGTTCAAGCGATAAGCAGCTTCGCTTACATAATTATTTCATTGGATTCAGTTTTGATAAGAGTAGTATAATTTTTATTAAAATTTTTTAATGTAGTAATTACATGTTAACCATTAAATAATTAAACTCAATTGTCAATTTTAATTATTTAATTTTATGATCATATAAAATCCGATATTATTCATGAGTCTTAAAAACAGAAAATCCATTTTATATATATACGAGAATTTTTAAAGAAAGGAAATAAATATTAATGCTACAATAAAAAGGAATAATATCTGAATTTTACTTGAAATCACTCTTTTATGGTTAAAATTCTATTTCATTAGATTATTTCAAATATTTATTTGATGGTGTATATATTATCATGTCATATATATATATAGTACTAAATGCAACAAAATAAAATATTAGCTTCTAATCCCACAAAAAAGCCAATTAATGATATGTAAATTATATTTGTATGGATAGAAATTTTTAAAGATTCTTCCTCGTTCTTTCACTTGCTCATGACTCATGAGGTTGATATCTTGAATATTATTGGACTTTTACAAAAATATGCCAAATCTCTCTTAAATTCATGGGAATTTATTCTAAACGTGAAAGGGTCAATGTGATCACCTAAACAAATTAGATATGAAAAATAGGATTTGGTAGGATATTTTATCATGAACAATATTTTAACACACAATAATGTAATTTTTTTATTTTTTTTAAAAAAGAATATTGCATGAATAATTCAAATTTTCATAACAAAGGTTGATGAGATCACCAAATAATAATACAAACCAACTCTTTTGAAACGCCTGCAGTCGGCTAATGTGTCCTCTCACCTATCTCACGTACCAGGGGAATATGCCTTAATTATTCTGTCGAGTATGGTAGCTCAATTACTAAATTAGCCCTCGGCTGGAGCTGATTTTAGCTGTGGAGGACAGGGAAATAAAACGGTTATAAGCAGGACCAAATATCAGAAAAACCGGCCGATACGAGGGGGGGCGGTGTCCACGTGTGGACGTCATGATTCGGGTCGGAAATAAAATCACAGCGTAATTACCAAGTTATCGGGGCGCCACGTGGGCCATTGAGTCCGATCCAAGCAAAGAGACGCTCTCGTGGCATCCGAGTTGGACTCTTGAGCTACCCATGAAGGCGTTAGTGACACGTGGAGGAAGAGAAGGTCAGGGCAGGCGCCCCTTTGCTTGGAGGCGTGTATTTGGAAACAATAAAATATTCGCTTAATAAATAATAAATATTATGCATTTTAAAGCAATAATATATATATATATATATATACACAGACATAGAGAGGCAGAGAGTTAAGAACAAGGCGTGCTTTGCGCTTCAAATAGAGAGAGAGAGAGAGAGATAGAGAGAGAAGGGTTTGGTGGGTGTTGTTAATAGCGATTGAGACGAGGGTTTTTCGGGCCAATAAAGCGAAAGATTTTGCAGCGTCTTTTGGGCAGAGAGAAGGTTTGAGGGTTCGCTGAGAGCAGTGTGTAAGAAAGGCGGTTCTTTAGGGGGGGGATTTTTGTTTGTTCTTGGAGTGCTCTGTTTTTTTTTTCAAAGAAGAGGAAGATGGAGATGGAGTGGTCTGCTAGTGGGAACGAATACGAGAAGCTTGTGCTTCGGATGAACACTCCAAGGTTTGTTCCTTCTCCTTCTACAAATTTTAGCTTCTGGGTCAGGATATGCGTCTTATGAGTCTTCTTCACCCCTCTCTCTCTGTCTCACGCACACAGACAAACAGTGAGTGCGCTGAGTCGACCTTTCAGTTCTTGTTGTGTCTGGGCTTCTGATTTTGCAAAAATTTTTGGGATTTTTGTTTGATTTGGCCTCAAATTTCGAACTATCTCAGGCTTGAACTTCCCCTTTGATATTGGGTTGTGTTGTTTCAGACCGAATCAACGTGATTATGGTACAAATTTAGCCATTTTGAAGGTTTTTAGTGAAAACCCTGCAATCTCTGCTTTCCTTTTTCTAGAAAATCTTTCTGAGAACCAAGTTTGAGATTCAGATCTCCCCCTGATTTCCCTTTTTTCATGCAAATATTTAATGAGTGAACCAATTTTTCACTGACTTTAAATTAATTAATTAAAAGTAATTAAGCGAATTTCGTAGTTTTTAATTATTTTTCTGACTTTTCCTTCACAACCTGGTTTCTCTCCGAATTTTCTTACGTCTTGCAAAGACTTTTCAAAGACCCTTTGCTAATTTCCAGATCAAAATCTAGAAGAAATCTTGGAAAGATAAAAAGTGTCTCCTCCCTCTCTGACTTGACAATTCACTTCTCTATCTGCGCAGGGTCGTCATCGACAATGCCGTTTGCCCCACTGCGACTCTGGTCACGGTAAGCCTTTCACGAAACCTTCAAACCACGTGCTTTGAATTTTTCCAGGAAAGAAAAAGTCACAGAAAATGACCCATTTTTTTTTTGGTTTTCACTTTTACTTGATTTACAGGTCGATAGCGCTAGAAGACATGGGATTTTACTGGAGGCCGTGCAGGTTCTCACCGATCTTAACCTTTCCATAAAGAAGGCTTACATATCTTCAGACGCAAGCTGGTTCATGGATGGTGAGAAGAAACCCACCCCCCCCCCCCCCCCCCGCGCCCCCCCACCCCCGCACTCCCCCACGTGCCCACACCC